>VUQK01005208.1:21832-40001 GCA_015106715.1 Bujurquina vittata | reverse complement strand
GACGCTTAGACAATGAAGCCATATTCAAAACAGTGCCAGAACAATGTTCTTTGTGTTGTTATTGAGGAAAGAAGCTGCTTGCATAAAGACAAAGGATAGCTAAACTCATAGACTGTGCTGTGTGATTATAAAAGGAAGTCTCCCACGGAAAGGCTATGAGTTTAGCTATCCTTTGTCTTTATGCAAGCAGCTTCTTTCCTCAATAACAACACAAAGAACATTGTTCTGGCACTGTTTTGAATATGGCTTCATTGTCTAAGCGTCAACTCTTTTCAGCCTCAAACTTGTTTTTACTCTGCCTCAGCTCGGGAACAAATGAGGAGGTTTTATCCCAAAATGTTTTGATGCATGGCTGGTCTAGAAAAAGACTTTTGCTCAGTCATTTAGTCCCCACAGCAAGAACAAGGAAATATATGTTAATAAGTTTAGTTTTTTATGACTCATAAACTTTTTTCACTTTACTCTGTTGGGGGGATTAAATAAGATTTGATCAAATGTTAATCAAATAAACAGTGTTGTGTGTAACAGTGTTCCTCGTTCATTAACTTTTAACACAGTTTAATTTTAATGCATTTCTTTGGCGATAAGGACATTACTTTGCATTTATTTCTGTATGTTTTGTATCTTTGGCTGATACTGGTTATCCCGCAAACAGTGTGTTCCTTATACAGTACAAACTGGAGTTTACAAAGAAATGTATAAAGCAAAACACACTACCCTAATTTCTTGGCTGCTTTGCATGTACAGCAGCAACATTGAGATGCTGAATGTGTTCAGACATACTTTTATGCAGTTTTCTTCAGCTGAATGTTTCCTTTTGCTTTGAGGAAGGTAACTAGTTTTATTAGGAAGATGAGATTATTATAAACACACGATCAGCAGTGCGTATGGCAATGAGCATATTAGAGCAACACAATGTTGATGAGTTGACAGCAACTGTTTCCCAGGTGTGATCTATTATTGTATTTCCTCAAAGTTTGAAAAGTTGGGAATCGAAAAGTGACATGTAAAGATTTATTACACATTAGGTAATGGAAATATGTAGAACTATACACGTTGTGGTGTTTATCAGTAAAAAAATATGTTATTAAGGTGCAAAATAACACCAGTTTAAATGAAATGTAACTAACGGTGAACAAAGGTTATAAATACCATTTAATAATATTACACTGCAGAGACAATAAGACATGTAGAGGTTTAGTAAGGTGTAAAGTATAAACAGTATGATCTCCTTCAGTTTTAATAGTTCCTGTCACAGCTTGTTTTGTGATTCTTCTTACCAGTCATGAGCAAACCGAGCTGCTGTCTTTTGTTTCTTGCCTATGTGAGGCTGGAACAGTTTACTGATTGTGTTGAAGCCTTTCGCCTGCTCTCTGTATTCCTCTATATCTTCTACCTTCTCCCGCTGCTTCAGTCCTCCCAGGAGTGCTCTGACCTCAGGTGGAGCACCTATCCCCAGGTAGTGGAAGGCCTTTTTGCCATCATTATCTCTTTTGTTTACATTGGCTCTGTATCTTTGCACAAGCACAACCATGACCTCACTGTGGCCGTGTATGGCAGCGATATGCAAAGGCGTGTATCCTCCGTGTGCTTTGCTGTTGATGTTTACGTGGATGCCTCGTTTTCTGGGGATGTCCATGAGCTTGCCTATCATCTCGCTGCTGCCGTCCTTGGCGGCCCAGTGAAGTGCTGTGAACCCTGACATGAAGTCTTTTCTCTGCGCTAAACGGGCGTCCCGCAGCAGCAAGGCACATATATGTCCCCACATCCCAGATGCGCACTTCACCAACCACTCATGAGCTAGAGGCTCCAAAGGCACAGACTCCGAGTCCTTGGCATCATCTGCTTGTCTTGTGGTTTTGTTTGTTGGGGGCCTCACCTCGTCGGGTAAGGCCCGGGGGGGTGTGTCATCTGCTTGTCTTTGGTTTTCTCTTGAGGCGTCCTGCTTGCAAGTTGCAAAGTTAGGATTTGAAGTTGGCACCGGTCTTGTAGAGACTTTGGCTCCCGACTTAATTGGCTTTTCTGAAGTCTGCTGCTGATGCACTGGGGAATGTGGCCCGTCCGGTGCCGCTGGTGCTGGAGATTTCACAGCAATGACAGCGAACACAGCTCCAGATTTCCCCGCTCTGCTCGCCTGATCCCCGGAGATATTTAGGACTTTGACGGTGGTTGTGTCCGCGCTGCTCACGTTTCTGGATAACGCTTTCTTTTTCTGCGTGCCTCCCAGGGACGTGTGTTTGACATTACTGTTATGACTGGGATTAAAGTTTGGAGCACAACCCACATTATTGTTTTCGATGTCTGAGCCAGTCCTCCTGGCTGACTCGACTCGGTCCGGAGACGTGCAGGAGAAACTCGTATTTTGGTTCGAGAAGCTCTCATCCATCTGCGTTTTCTGCGACGCATCCTGCGCCGCCTCTTTAATAAAGTCCTGGTACCTTTTCTTCACAACCACGAACTTCACCTCGTCGATGTGTTTGACCACAGCGACGCTGTTCACCAGCTTCTTAAAAAGGTCTCTATTGTGCTGCTTTTCCGCGGGATCACTGCAGCTGATGTGACTTCTGAAATTGTTGAGTAGCTCCAAGTTCTTCACTTTGCCTCCGTGCTCCAGTAAAAAGGTCAAAATGGACTCTTGGGTCAGATCCATGTGGTCCTTGCGGCGCAGAGATATGAAAAGAGATGTCGGATGGTTTAGATACGGCCCAAAGGATAATCCCGCTCTCCCTGCTCCCCCCTCTCTGTTGTCCTGCACCAACCTGCTGCTTCCGGCGCCTCTCCAAATAAATCCACCCGTTTGTTATTCCGGCCCTCCCCGTTAAAAGTCTGTTTTCAGGGCTGGCTGGTTAGTGGATTCAGCTCTTTAAATCTTACATTTAAAGATTAAAATGCCAGTATTTGACTTTAATCTGAGATGGGCTGTACCAGTGAAAAACGGTTCATTTTATATTTATTTATTCCATGATTTGATATTTATCTAAATTAATATAAAAGCCTTTCTTATTGAATACATGTTTGAATGTCAGTAAAATGTGTAAATAAGAAGTATGTTTAAGTGAAAATATTTATGACACTGGGTTACATTTAAGATATGCAGTTATTTCAAATATGACATTTGTGGCTTTTAAAATTAAATCATTTCATATAATCGATAAATCCACGAGAAGCGATAATAAACTTCTCATGGGAAGCTGCTGTCTTCATGTTTTTGCTGGTCATGGAGGCCGATTTTAACTATTTTACATGTGTTTGTGCTTTTATTTTGATCATATATTTTCAATGTACTCTCTTCTGCCTCAACAATCAATATCAAATAAATATTTAAGCAGCATTAAATAGAAATGCCAAAGTGAGCAGGTGTGAGATACATTTTACGCAGTTCAGTTTCTTTAAAGCAAGCAAAGCTCTGTACTCTGCTGTGACCCCCACTTTGATCATTGCAATGCAGTTCTTTCTGGGCATAAAAAAAGTTGCAGTTTTCTGGGTGTAGCTGTTGTTTAATGTCACTTTCTATAAACCTTGACAGTCCGTTGCTACAAGTTACCAAGTCAGAAAAGAAAACAGGATGAAATAACTGGGAAGTGGCACAATTCCCCAAATAAATAAATAAGGTGCTTGCACCCTAGATACTGCCCCCTGCACTGAAAATAAATTAAAAAGATTAAAAATTGCTGCAGTTCAGAACCAGGATGTTGATGGTGGCAGCCGTTTCAGATCCCGTCAAAGGCGCCATTAGCGCAATTTCACGTAAAACCACATCAAAGCAGCCATCTCGCAGCCTGGTTCAGTATGTTCGAGCTGTTGTAATATCGCCCTCCAGCACCGAGGGGGTGTTGCCTTCAAGTAGCCATATTGAGAGCGGTGTGAGTCTGTGTGTGATGTGGACGGAGAGCAGGTCGGGCTGAACACTCAGAATTTCTGCACACAGCCACTTGTGACGATGGCGGCCAGCGAGGTTGATGTCGTCGCGGTAAGTGTGATGGTGAGCTGCACGCAGGCCTGCAGCAGAGACAGGGATTTTTTTAGGAGAGCAGCACTTGAGCTAGCAAACGCGCGTCTTTCAAGCGTGTGTGAGTGTACAAGGTGACGGTAACGCGGGGATATGTGCGGATAATGCAGCGGTAATGAGAAACGCTCGTTATGCGTAATGAGTCGCGATGAAGATGGCTGATTCAGCAGAGATCCAGCCTCGTCGCCCCGTGTTGATGAGCAAGTCCTTGGAGACGTGCGCAAAGCGCGCACTTCAGCATCCAGGCACGCTGTCGAGCATGAAACAGCAGTCCGTGCTTTTCCCGTTCACCGTGTCAACACCTCTGACAGGTGCGCAGGAGTGCTGAATAAACAGCAGGTGCTTGAAGGCCAGCAGTGACCGAGAGCCTGAGTTAAGAGGATAAACATAAGTAGCAGCCTCTTGGTTGTAGTAAGTGGTAGCTACCAGCTCCTCAAGAGTCAGCATCACATTGCTCAGCAAAAAATGTAAGCACGTATCGGCCAGACGTGTAATTCAGGGCAATCTAATGTGTTCATTAAATTCCATCATAGCTTAAGTCGCATCCCTGGAATTTAGTTTTCTGTCTTCATTGTAAAGGATGGAAGAGTTTCTTAAGTTAATGTAGTGTTTGTGTTTGTGAAGGGGAGACGAGGAGGGGTACCAGGGCATCCAGCAGCTTGGATATCCTCCCATCCTGTGAAATAACATCCACATAAAGAGCTCTTTGTGTGTCTGTGAATGTGGGAGAGAAGCAGAGGATTGTTGTGTTGAACACATCCCGGTCCTCATGTTGAGCCTTTTGAAAGATGCCAGGCTCCCAGGGTGAATGTGGTATTGTAGGAGCAGTTTCAGTGCCAGCTTATCAGGCCATAGCACCATTCATTTTGCTGTTTACAGTTAGCACTACTATATACAGTACAAATACCTCTGTTTGTTCTAGTAGTAAATACGGAAAGTAGAGGAAAAACTGTCTGGGATTCAGAGTGAGCTTAAACGTGAGTGTTTGCAAACAAGTTTCTTAATATAACTCATTAAGCAAAGATTTATTTGCTGATGATTTAGTGTGTTAAAAAATGTGTACAGTAATGATGTTCAATAATATCTTTGTTTCTATATCACCTTTTTAAAACGCACAGGTACGTAGTGATTCACAGTTTGGATAAAACACAAATTAAGTGTACTTGCAAACACACAGTAAGACATATGGTCTTAGATTCATTCATACATGCGTCCATACACACGTTTGGTGTGAACTATCGCCAAAAAAACAGGCTAAAGATTATGAAAATGGTAACCTTTAAGATTGAATTGTAGGGCAGGAGCCTGTCCATGTAGGGCTTTGTGTTTAATTAATACAATTTTAAAAACCACTTCATCTTAATACATGATATACTCAGTGTGGCATCAGTGCTAACTGGAATTTGGTTCATTATTTGGACAGTGGCTTTTTATAGATAGGAACTGTTCAGTGTGTTAATTGGAAGAGAGAGATGACCTCATTTGCAAAAGATGCTTTTAAGCCTAAGAGCAGAATGTGTGTGGATGGGATGTGACAGATGGACCTTTTTAAGCCCATCAGTCCAGTCACTGTTTTGTTTTCTTGGATTTTTACCAAGATTTTTGTTTTCATTTTAATGCTTGTTCTATACGCGGTACCTCAGAATGAAGAAAAACGAACTCTGGAGCTCAGTGGCCACGTGGGGTTTGACAGCCTTCCAGATCAGCTGGTCAGCAAAGCGGCTGCACAGGGATTCTGCTTCAACATCCTCTGTGTGGGTATGTCTGAACCCAGGTGGAGCTTCAAACTTAGTGCTGTGACCATAACAAGTGACAATTTGAAACTTGCATGCACCCATTCATTCTCCATCTCTTTTTTTTCTTCTTCTTTTAAGGCGAGACCGGGATTGGCAAGTCCACGTTGATGAACACTCTTTTCAATACGACATTTGAAAATGAGGAGGCCAGCCACTATGAGCAAAAGGTGCAGCTGCACCAGCGTGGGTACGAACTGCGGGAGAGCAACACCAACCTCAAGCTGAGTATTGTGCACACTGTAGGGTTTGGAGACCAGGTCGACAGAGAACAAAGGTACAAGTTATGGATGAATGTTTGACTTTTGACTGCTATCCAGACTGAAAAATTATTTTAAAAAAAAGTGGAAGAAACTGTTTAGATCTCAAATACAGCCTTTGAAATTTCAGAGATTACACTATAAGCCTGATATAGATCAGGACCAACCATGATTGAGTTCCCCCTTCTGCTCTTAAGCTGACTGTAAAGTTGAGAGCCAGCACTGCCCTGCTGTTGGCATTTAAATTGGACAGGAAGAAAGGGAACAGGAGAATGAGTGTTGTTTCAGTAGCTGTTTGAGTGCTTCAGCAGCAGGAAGCATACACATCTAAGATTCTTGGCTGCATAGAGAGTTTGTACCCTGGCTACCGATTTGTCTGTCAAACAACATGAAGTTGAATGTTCATGCATGTAATGTTTTTTTTCTGTGCAGCTACAAACCCATTCTTGAGTATATTGATGCCCAGTTTGAGAAGTATCTTGAAGAGGAGCTAAAAATAAAACGCTCCTTGTTTAACTACCACGACACGAGGGTCCACGTCTGCCTGTATTTCATCGCTCCCAACGGACATTCCATGAAGTCCCTCGATCTTGTCACGATGAAGAAACTGGACAGCAAGGTGACAAGCGATCCGAGCTCTGTGACTTTTAACAGTTATTACTCAGTCTGTCGCTTACCTTCTGGTTTTCCATTCAGGTGAACATCATCCCTGTGATTGGGAAGGCAGACACTGTGTCCAAGAGTGAACTAGAAAAATTAAAGATTAAGATTATGAGCGAGCTGGTCAGCAACGGGGTCCAGATATATCAGTTTCCCACAGAGGATGAGGCTGTTGCAGAGATCAACTCCTCCATGAATGTGAGTTCTAAAAACACATAAATAATATGACGTGCACTGTGGATTTGGTGCCTAATGCTTGTTTGTCCATGTAGTCATGAGTTAATCTGTTAATCTGCAAACTCACACTCTCCACCGCTAAGTTAACTAATATTTGTCTGATAATTGCACATAAAGATGATCAGCTTAGCCATGTAATTTATAAATATAAAAGATTAATTGTTGACACAGTATTTTCAGAAACAGTATATAATGGGTATGACACAGCATTATTATTAGAACCGTATTCTAACATATCAGTACTCTTTGTCACAGACTCTGCTTCCGTTTGCTGTGGTTGGAAGCGTAGAAAACGTTAAAATAGGAAATAAAATGGTGAAAGGAAGGCTGTACCCCTGGGGATCTGTGGAGGGTGAGTCTGCTAAAATGGTTTGACATTCATCATAAAACAGCTGTTTAGTCAGCTGCTGTTCAGCTCATGCAAGTTTTTCAGTTGAGATAAAGCACAAAATATTTTCGAGAAATTAAAAGGCCAGTTTTTCCTTTCAGTGGAGAACGAAAAGCATTGTGATTTTGTGAAGCTGAGGGAGATGCTGCTGCGTGTGAACATGGAGGATCTCCGGGAGCAAACGCACGCTCGTCACTATGAGCTGTACCGTCGCTGCAAGCTGGAAGAGATGGGCTTCAGGGACACAGGCACTGACAGCCAGTCGTTCAGGTGAAATTAGGAAAAGCGGTGATGTAAATGCATCTGGACAATTTACTTTATCAAAAATTAAAAGAAAAAAAAAGCCTCTGGCTTTCTTATGAGGTTAAAACTGTGCCAATAATTTGGTTTATTCATAAACAGCACATTAAAGACCATGTTTAAAAGTAATTAAGTTTAAGAATGTAAGTTGAAAACTATTAATTCCTGGGTAACTTTGTGTATCGCAGAGATATTGTACAATGCTGATCTCATCCAGGTCACCTTTGTCTGATTCCTCAGAGGAAAAAAAAGATTTTTTTTAATTCTGGAAGACTTCAGCACTTTAATCAGCCTCAGAAATGTGTTTGACCTCCATCTGAGACTTTGGGGCTATAAGTGGATTCTTGCAGAGCTGTTATCATACAAGGAGTTTAGGTCTGTACACAGTGTTCTAAAAGACTTTTAAAAAATTATCATCCAAGAGCCACTAGCGCACGTGTGCTGCCACAAAGAGACCGAAACTCTCTTGTGAGGAAAATCAGAAATGTAATGAGGAAAAAGGGAAATGTATAATATAAGGGAGTAAGTCTGGTTCTCTATGTTGAAACAAAAACTGAGGCATTTGAGGAACCATTTAAAGACAAATATTTTTTAGAGATTACATTTTCTCTCTTTAATAACTGGAGAGAGTAAAGCGTAACTCATATTTTTACTCTGTTGTCACAAAGACTTCACTGGTTATATTTTCTCTCATTTACCATATTATTCCCTTTAGAAATTTAGCCCTCACATTGAAAAAAAGTTTCACAAAGTGCCAAATGCGAAGTTTGATTTTACAGTTTCTTAAGAGAGGTTCTTTCATTCGTCTACTTAAGTAATTTGTAGCTTGGTTGTTTGGAAAACTTGTAATGCTGTCCAGTTAAAATGTTTTATACTTTGAGGGATCTTGTTTTATATGTTTTAATATGGAGTTAAAATATTCATTGTTTACATCATTATTGCAGAGCATTTTTCATGGATGAGATCTGCTGACTATATTAGACAATAGTGTTTGCTCAGTCTATATTGCTCAACAAAATTTGAAGTTGTCATAATGCAGGAGAGTGAGCACATTATTGACTTTGCCCAGCCTTCAGGAGACATACGAATCCAAGAGGAAGGAGTTTCTTGTGGAGCTGCAGCGCAAAGAGGAAGAAATGAGACAGATGTTTGTCAACAAAGTGAAGGAGACTGAAGCAGAGCTGAAAGAAAAAGAAAAAGAGGTGAGGACTGACAAAGTCGTAAACTAACTCCTTTGTGATTATATATCATATTTGGCTTGTCTGACATTGCGCCCTGTTTCTATATGCTATCATTGCCTCTAGCTTCATGAGAGGTTTGAGCAGCTCAAACGGATGCACCAAGAAGAAAAGAGGAATCTGGAGGAGAAAAGACGAGAGCTGGAGGAGGAGATGAATGCTTTCAACAGGAGAAAGGTTGCAGCAGAGACACTGATGGGACAGGCACTCCAAGGTTGCTCACAACAGCCATTCAAGAAGGACAAGGATAAGAAGAAGTAAGTGTGTGTGTGTGTGTGTGTGTATGCATTTATTTTGTGTTGGTTGTTTTGTCCACCACTGATTGTCAGCAAAACTGTTAATCCAGTCAATGAGTAATACCACTAAGATCTGTCAAGCTATTTAACGATAACTTGTTTTAATGTTCATGATATTCACAGGAAATGGACATGTATCGTCTAAGTCTGTCTTTGTGGATTGTATTGGAAAGGGAGCGAGCTGTAGATTGTGATTAACAAGATAGTGTTAACTTCCCAGCAGCCACGTTGGCTCAGAAAAGGATACAGGGACAGATTCAGACTGACACTGTGTGCCCAGACACTGTAGGAAGGGTCACAGCTTGCATGACACAGCCTGATGCTTATGTCTCTGCAGGCTGCACTGCCAGACTGTATCTCGAGCAGGGGCACTTCTGTTTACATTTGACTGGTCTCACCGATGCTCACGCCATGCAGAGCACAGATGATACTCAGACATCCCACGAAGAGCTGTAATTGTTATCAGTTACATATGTTTAAAATGCAGTTTGATGCTGGCATCAGCCTTGAAAAACGCAACACACCAAAGCAGTCTTTAGGGTCAGTAAAACTGAAATGTGAAAAGAAGTGAGCGTAGTTTCTTTGAAACATTTCACTAACGGTAAGAGCTTCAGTATTCTTCACAGGGAAATTTCACGAGGTGTTTAGCCAATGTAATTCATCTGAAGCAGATGAAGGGATTTAATACATACATTTTTTTATATATGTATGTATGTATGTATGTATGTATGTATGTATGCATGCATGCGTGTGTGAGGGAGAGAGCGTCCAGGTGTTAAATGTGCAGGAGTGAGTTGAAGCTTTATAATAAGACTGCAAGTGAACATTACCTGAACTTTGCTGTCTCACCAGAGATCATTAGTCAGAGGGAAAGGCAAATTTTTAGAGACTCCCTGGCAATTTTATTAGGTACATCTTACTAGTGCCAGAGTGGCCTCCCTTTTGGCTTCAGAACAGTTTTGATTCTTCAGGCATAGATTCAACAAGGTGCTGGAAACATTCCTCAGACAGTCCATACTGACCTGATAGCGTCACACAGTTGCTGCAGATTTGTCAGCTGCACATCCTTCATGTGAATCACTTGCTCCAACACATCCCAAACGTATTCTATTGAAGTTCTGGTGTGGAGGCCAAATGTTGCAACAGCAATCGAGACTCATCACACCAGGCAACATTTTTTTAGTCTTCTGTTGTCCAATTTTGGTGAGCCTTCAATTTGTTGCCTCAGTTTCCTGTTGGTAGCTGACTGGAGGGCCACCTGGTGTGGTCTTCTGCTGCTGTAGCCCATTTTCTCTAAGGTTCAGCATGCTCAAATACCTTTGCTATAATGAGTGGTTATTTGAGTTACTGTTGCCTTTCTGTCAGTCTGGTCATGTATCTCTGACCTCCGGCATCAACAAGACATTTTCACCCAGAGAGCTGCCGCTCACTTTTTTCAAACCATTTTCTGTAAATCCTAGAGATCGTCGTGTGTGAAAATTCCAGTAGATCAGCAGTTTGTGAAATACTCAGACCAGGCCATCTGGCACCAACAACCACGCCACATTCAAAGCCACTTGAATAACCTTTCTAATGCTCAGTTTGAACTTCAGCAGGCCACCTTGACTATTTCTGCAAGTTTGAAGTTGCATCCATGAGACTGGCTGATAGGATATTTGCAGTGACAAACAGTTGAACAGGTGTACCTAATAAATTGGCTGGTGAGCACACAAAGCCATGGTGTATGTCGAGTGGGGTGTCATTATTTTCCTGTTGGACTTGAGCTCACAGACAGTTGAAGCCTTTGATCATGTGCACAAATATTAATGTCTGTCAGTGTTTTATGCCCTTAAATCTAATTCACGTTCCAGGACATTTGTTAGCATTTAAATGTTCAGAAACTGGAGTTGAGCTGCCAGCATGTTTCAACCCAGAGACTCTCGCATTCCCATTTCATTCACTATTTCCTTTTGATTTCTGCCATATTTCAGATCCTTCATTCTTTTTTTGTTTTGCCATATTTCTTTTCCCCTTTCAGTTGATTTATGGATCAAACATCCGTGGAAACCAGGAATGTTTGTGCCGTCAGCATGGGAAAAAGAGATTGCACTTAATGTGAGGACTGGCTATGCATGTATGTGAAATGGCTACAAGCCACAGTGTTCTTATGGATCAGAAAGGTAGCTTTGTTGAGTGTATTTAAAATTGTTTTATATGCTGACCGTGCTAAATCCATAATAATAAATCCACTGTTTTCATAACATGTAACTTGTGTTATTTTATGTTCTTGAAAAGAATGTTTGTTCATCTCCAGCTGTAAATTTAAGTCTCTAGTTCTCAATGAGACACTAACAGGACTTAATTGAAAATAAATATTGAATAATATTTCTATGTATATATTAATACATTTATTCACAAGATGCTTTGTAATGTATATGACTATACTGATAAATTGTCTTTCAAAATGTTTTTTTCTTAGGTGAGATCTTTAAATTCCCTAAGCAGCAGTCTCTGCAGTGTTATAAAGAACATGATTAAATATACTGGCAGTGAGTTTGGAAATGAACACATTTACATTTAAATAAAGGGCGATGATGGGAAAAGGAACAGAGCATCAGTTTATGTGTCACCTGAACCCATTTCCATTTGAATGCTTCAGTGCTTTGAGACGTCCATCACATCAGCCATTTGCTCGACTCAAAGCATTTCATATTGTAGCCACTGTCTCTGTGCCATACCCAAACACACACACAATGGTTTTGACTTACTAACAATGTTAACTGTGTTGCTTGTTTTAGTTCTGCCTTCATCAGTGGCAGCAACAGGAAATGTAGCAAAGTGTTTAATTTTTTATCAACATGTGCAGCATTGTTGAATTTTGTTAAGTGACCTTAATTTGCTGCCACTTGTTCAGGTAAATGATGATGTGGTGTTTTTTTCCCCCCTCTTATAGCTTCTTTAGTCTCCCATCTGCGTGCTCCCTAACATCAGGAAGGAATTTGAATTAGAAGACTTTCTACCACGTCTAAAGATCAGACTAACAACTCAAGTTTATTATTTTTACAGTGTTAAAATAAAGGCTTTACTGAACTTTCACCTAAAGTGAGTCATCCCGAAAGTCTTCCACATCTACTTAACATTGTCCTTTAAGTTGTTTTTTTTAAAACAGCACTCTGTAGCACAGTCTCTGCATGGCTCCTAAACTTAATTCCTGCAAGTATTAAAATTTCTCCAATGCCAAAATCTCAGTTTTGTGCTAAATGTGCTACTTTCATCTGTCATGTTATGCTTGTGGTTTCTGATTAATGACAATTTACACTGTGAAATATATAGTATAAACTGACATGATATTGCTGTTAACAGTTGTACTGATTGTGAATCATTATGATTTAGAAGCACTTTAAATCAGTCATAGTAAATATGATACCTTTATTCATGTCTATAATTATAAATGGTACCCTGTACTAACTTGTCAGCCCATTTTTGTGTTGGAAATATATATATACACTGAGAGAAATATTTCATACTTTAAACTGTTTATAAATTCAGGATTAAATCTCTTTATTTCAGATCTATATACTGGGTCTGTGTGGACCTGCTTGGCAGATTTTTAAATCCTAATATAATAAAGAGTTACTTTATTGGAAAAATGAATGTGTTCTCTCCATATTCGCTTTTAAACAGAGGAGACCAAAAAGGTGGTAAAAAACTAAGGTTCCTTCCAGATTGTTCTAGAAACCTCCCAGTGGCCCTCAGTTTAAAAAATAAAATTAAAAATTAAAGCCAGAATTGTGTGCTAACACCTGGGCCATGAAAACACTTAAAACATAAATTTTTTAGGCAGGTACTCAGTTTTCTACCATTTTTTGTTTGTTTGTTTGCTCTTTTCTGATATAGATTTTATTTTAAAGTGTACACATCTGTTTTACTCACCACTAAATGCATTGAAATACAACTTCCTTGTTTAATATGTATTACACTATTTACTTAATCACTTAAAGCAATTTAAAAGAATATAATTTTTCTATACACCATAAGAAACAACTTCAGGACGCTATTTTGGGTCGTGTCCCGCCTTCTGATGTGCGATTGGTCTTTCAGTATGTATAGGGTGGGACGTATTTGTGAATGCCTGATTATGTATCCAATTAAAATGTATAGCTGAAAACGTCAGCTATTGTTAGCCAATCAAAGATCGGCATGGTTGGTCATGGGCTTGGTTTTATGTCTGCTTTAACGCCTTAACAGTCCTTTTCCCCATCGCCTTACGCCAAGGGTAGGGGGTGTGCATAGGCAGAAATTAACCTATGCTTAAAACTTTATTTACTGAAAGTTCATACTTACACTTTTTTGTGTTTTACTTTGCCATTCACCCGCTTATTTAAAGCGCGTGGATTTTTTTCTTTTAAACATTGAAGCAACATAACTATCTAAGGTAAGTAAACTCATTTTCCTTATAATATTTTTATTTACTGGTATTTATGGATGTAAACTATTAAACGTGAGGATGTGTTGCCATCAGTCAGCAACTAAATTCATTAATAAATCGCCACCAACCTTAGAAATTTATTTTAGCTAGCGTTAGCATTGGGTGCTAACCAGCGTCGTCAGGAAATATTAGTTTGTCATTTTATGTTCACTCTGATACAATGTAACGTTTACCTGACAGTACTTGCAGACTTGTATTGGAGGTTCACCCTCACTTTTACTTTTTAAACTGTCACATCTCGCTCTGTTCTGCTGTTGCCGTGTTATGGGTTAGCCGTTAGAGTGTATGGCAGAGACATGTCCCGACATGACGCCGGTCCTCCCCTGACAGACACAGGGCCTGCTGCACTGATAACACATAAATTGTGTACTGACAAAAATACCAGTACACACAACTGTGGGGCTCGTGTTTTACAAGCTTTTAGTTTGATTATAAACTGATAAACTTTATTGAGTACGTCACTGTTCCGTTTTTGTATACAGGCTTTGCTCTTGTCCAGTCCAGTTTAGTCCAGTTCAGTGGCAGGCGTGTGTTAGCGGAAAACAAATATTCTAATGTGTGTTTTTTTTCCCCTCTCATTAGTAAACTACATTTACCGTGTATCCTGAATTGTTTAGCTATACTTTCAAATGAACCAGCCTATTATTTGATTGCTGTAGCAGATGGAATTATTCAACTTGTTTATTTAGCTTATTTAAGCACCTCTGCTTTTCAGTACGTTAAATATTTTATGCACATCATATAGTCACACAGTTAATCCGAGCTTTGAGATCTGTTTTTGTGTGATATATTCTGTCACTGAGCTACATTTTCCTGTATGTACAGATGATTGACACTGTAACAGGACCTGGGACACAGCCCTTTGCAGCTCAGCTGAAGCCCCTGATTGATCTCGAGGGCCGATACCAACCAAAGCTGAGTGGCTTGAGGCTCATTGATAGCGCACAGGACAACGGCTTCAGGATGACTTCCCGACTGAGGGAACTGGAGGTGAAGGACCTGCTCTCTCTGACCAGGTTCTTTGGTTTCACCTCGGAGACCTTCTCGCTGGCTGTCAGTTTGCTAGACCGATTTCTGTCTGTAATGAAGGTTTGTAAATGGAGTATATTTTGTTTACCATCATAAAATCAAAACTGTTCCGGATTCTAATATCAATTTCCCTGTCTCCTACAGATTCAGCCAAAGCACCTTTCCTGTGTAGGCCTATGCTGCTTTTACATTGCTGTGAAATCCACGGAGGAAGAGAAGAACGTGCCCCTGGCCAGTGACTTGATCCGCATCAGTCAGAATCGCTTCACGGTGTCTGACATGATGAGGATGGAGAAGATCATCATGGAGAAGCTGTACTGGAAGGTGAAGGCCCCCACGGCCCTGCGCTTTCTCCGCCTCTTTCACAGCCACGTCCTGGAGCAGCTCGACTCTGAGAGGTAAGGACAGACGGTCACACCAACCTGCAGGGCTGAGCTATGACTCAACAAGATTATATTTACTCTACTAAAATGTGTCTTCTCTTATTTAGTTTGAAAGCTAACACTAACCAAAAATATTTTTTAGCCAACAGGCACAGTCCTGTTTGAAATCATGTAGCCTTTGAGACATGTGACAGCGTGTTAGAAAACAAATATGCACTTCCTTCTTTTCAGATATTACCTTTTTTGAAATATATAAATCCTTCTGGCTGGCATTTTTATTGCTGTTTATGTAAGCTGCACCTCTCACTTTGCTTTGACACTGAAAGCATTTTTTTTTTTTTTTAAATAGCATGAAGATCCTGAGCCTTGAGAGACTGGAGGCGCAACTGAAAGCCTGTCACTGCTCATTTGTCTTCTCCAAAATAAAGGTAAGCCAAAATAACTACTCTCCCCACATTTTAGATAATGACCTATTTCAACATTTTCCTGCCTCTTTCATTGAAAATCAAACTGCTTTCATCTTGTATACTTTTCATTTGTAGTTGTATAACAGGTATAAAGTAGGTCATCTGTGCCGATTCACTCTAAAATAATTTCTGTGGCAGTTTTATCTATTTATTTTTCGTAACAAGAAGCTGTGTTTGTGTTTCTGTGCAGCCATCTCTACTTGCCTTGGCTCTCCTGTGTTTTGAGGCCCATGACCAACATGACCCCGAGCACCTCGACAAAATATCTGAGGCCTTGAGCAATCTGCAGCAGCAGCTAAATGTAAGTCCCTGCTCTGAGCCTTTGCGCTAAAGAATACACCAGTGTTGTGCCGATTAAAACTGGGCTTGTAATAGTAATTTCCAGCTCTACTAGAGTAGCTTTGTGTGATTAACAGTCCAAAATACTCTGTATTTTAAACCGAGCCTTGGTTCAGCTGTCTGTGAAATGAGCCCTTTGAGCCATCTTTCTTTTGATTGGATCCTTCAAGCAGACAGAAGGTTTGAACAGCAGGTCAGTGGGACGTCTGTGCTCATACCTACATCTGTGTGCATTTTTAAAAACCTCTCATTCTCAAAAACATCACACAGATCCAAAAGTAGGAAAAACCAAACCGAGTTTTTGGCTCACAGGGATGTTTGACTCATTATTTGAAACTTTGGCACTCACCATTGTAACAGTCATTATGCCAATCAAGCATAACATTATGAACACCTGCCTGTAGTGTTGGTCCCACTTTCCCTGATCCCTCAAGTCATGGACTCCACTAGTCTCCCTGAAGGTGTGCGGTGGTATCTGCACCAAGATGGTAGCAAAAAATTCTTTAAGTTGGGAGGTAGGGCTGCAACTAACGACTATTTTGATAGTCGATTAGTCATCGACTATTGAAACGATTAGTCGACTAATCGGATTATAAATCATATGATTATGAAATGACACTTATTTAACTATCAGCTTTTACATTTAAGGTTATTTAAAATGCATACCTGTCAAGTCTCTCGTATTTTACCCCTCTGTCCAGTCGTCGTCCCGTTTTATTATTTTCATGTAAATTTCCCGTATTTTAATATAATAATTTAAAAAAATTATTCCTGCCGCTCCAAACTGAACTCTGTCAGTAGCCTCGCTACCTGAAGTAGCCTGGATGGCAGTTCTCGCGAGGTTAGTGCAGACAGCGGGGTTGGGCACAGTGTTGCTAATTTAGCGTATTTTCAAACCCCCATAATGACCTTTTTTTCCCCAAAACGTGACAGCGAAATCCTCCCGCAGTCTAACCGCTCCCATCCCCGGTCCTCGCTTCGGCCTTTATCAACCTTTATCTGTAAAGCAAAGTTGGCACGGTTTCGTCAATAGCCACATGACTAAACACGCCTGCCACAGATAGGCTGACAGGAAGACGTCTCACTCCGTTTGAAAAAGAAAAAACGGATCCAAGGTTTGGGACCGTTTCACGCTCACTCCGTTTAAAAAAAACAAAACAAAAAAAACGTAGTGAGTGTGAAACTGTCCCAAACCTTAGATCGTCTAGCACCTGTGTTCTTTTTTCAATTAGCCGCCATGACTTAACACGCCGCTGAACGCTATTGCGCTCACCAGAGATAGACGGACGGAAAGACGTCTCACTCCGTAAGAAAAAATCATAAATAATAAAAAACGACTATAATAGAATAGAACTTTATTGATCCCACAGCGGGGAAATTTGTTTGTTACAGCAGCTCAGAAGAGAAAAAAAAAGAGACAATTGTCGAATTTAATCGACAATTAAATTCGTCGTCAACTATTTTTATTGTTGACAATGTCGAATAATCGTTGCAGCCCTATTGGGAGGTGGGTCCTCCATGGATTAGACTTGTTGCTTGATTGAATTGACATCTGGGGAAGACTAAGTCAACACTTCAAACTCATTCTGCTCCTCAAACCATTCATGAACCATTTTTGCTTTGTGCCAGGGTGGATTATCAGAGCAGGTCACCTTCTTCCATTGCTCGATGGTCCAGTTCCGATGCTCACGTGCCCATTGTTGGCACTTTCAGCAGTGGACAGGGGTCAGCATGGGCACCTTGACCATTTTGTGGTTGTGCGTCCCCATACATAAACTGCAGTGCACTGTGTATTTTGACACGTTTCTATCGGAACCAGCATAAACCTTTTTATCTGTTGGACCACACGGGCCAGCCTTCATTCCCCACGTGCATCAGTGAACCTTGGCCGCCCATGACCCTGTCGCTGGTCCACCGTTGTTTCTTGGACCACTTTTGATAGATGATAAACGACTGCAGGCCACAGGAGGCTGCAGTTTTGGGGATGCTCTGTCCTGGTCCTTATGCTTGCCCATTGTTCCTGCTTCTAACACATCAACTTTGAGGACAAAATGTTTACTTGCTTCATAATATATCCTGTCCACTAACAGGTGCTGTGGTGAAGAGATGATCTGTTTTTCACTGCACCTAGTCAGTGACCAGGTTATGCTTGATTAGTGTATATGAATATATAAGGAAACCAAAATAGGTCAGCTTTAAAATTGCTTGCTGTTTTTTTTGTTTTTGTCTTTCAATTACCATAAGTTGATGATGAACCATCAAGAGTAGTTTTTTTTTTTTTTTTTTTTTTTTTTTTTTTTTT
>VUQK01005208.1:0-21812 GCA_015106715.1 Bujurquina vittata | reverse complement strand
TTTTTTTTTTAATGCTCCTTGGCATGTATTAAGCAGAGTGACCTGATCCACTTTTTCATCTCCTTCCCATTTCCTGCAGGTCAAAGATGGGGACCTGGTTTGCATGCGTGAGTTAGTTGGAAAATGCCTGGCTGAGTATGCCACCACCAAGTGCTCCAAGCCAAATGTCCAGAGACTTCGCTGGACCATTTCGGGAAGAACTGCACGTCAGCTGAAGCACAGCTACTACAAGATCGCTCACCTTCCCACCATACCTGAGTCATCTTGTTAAACCCTGAGTCCAAGTGAGTGGCCTTACATGCAGAGAGAGATTACAGCTGCCACCATTGTTACATCTTTGCAGTATGGTCACCCACTTGCAGCTCCAGCTTTATTTTCCTTACAGATCTTCATCTATGATGATGGATTTCTTTAAGGAAAAAATTCTTTAAGTTTGCAACCATATGTTGATCAGACACACCATTTTACTATCCCTACGACAAGGAGTAATGCTTCCTCAGAAAGGTTGTTTCATTTTCCTGGTTGAGTTGTTTGCACAGGTGTCTAGTATGTTCTTGTTTAAATCCGTACCACGGTATTTGGTATTTCCTGGAACGGGTTGCTGGTTTTAAGCTAATAAGTATAGAACCACCTAGGTCCTCAGTCCACCATGTGGAAGAGGAGGGAGAGGGATTTTGTGAACAGCAAAAATGGAACCAAAACTATCGGGCCCAAAGTCCTTCACTCCCACCCTAGGTTGATAAGCTGTCCTGAATGCACACTCCTACCCAAGGTGATATTTTTTTTTTTAAACAGTTTATTTTGACGTAGCGAGGGAACTCTGGTTTGCGCCAGTGAAGTGAAGCTAGTGATGATCTTCGACTCATCACAGTGTTTGAGATGAAACGTTACCAGTGGTTACAGATGAATTGTTTTCACCAACTCTTAAATTTGTGGGCACTAAGTGGAGCATCACAAAAATAGAGATCAGTTGTCTTTTTTTTCTCTTCTCTTTACTCGAGCACACAAAAAAGGAAAAAAAAAAAAGTCATTGCAGTGGAAATGCAGGTTGGAATTTAGCGCATTTTCTGTGCCAGTTTCCCTGTTTAGTACGTCTCATTTTAGTGAAAAAACAAAATGTGGTCTCAAATTCAAAGCGACTGAATACACCATCTGATTAACCCATGTATTTGTACCTTTCAATAAAACTTTATTGAAAAGCTAATGCTGAGTGCATTTCTTTTTTATTAAAACACATAATTTTAATAACCAGTGTTATCAACTTCCTAAGTTGAAACTTCCCACATTTGGTTTGCACAAAATTAGTCCTTTGTGGCTGACACGGATGATGTGACAGCCAGTGTTTCAGTTCTTTTCAAGGCAAATACTTGTCACTGAAGACCTGATTAAAGCCATTGTTGTAATGCACACTGTATATGATGGGCAGCAGCAACTCCTCGAGCATGTAATAACATCATGGTAAGGTCATTTCTGTAAACTGGAAAAGTCTGGGCCTCCGCCAGCAAAATTCCCAGAGATCTCTGCGCCGCTGAAGTCGAATCCAGGATTCTAACAAGAAAGGAAATTAGGTCATCAGTAAGATGTTCTGATGCTTCGTCAAGGGTGGTACAAATTGTTATTGAGATGCCCTTAGCACAAATTTGAGGTTGAGAAATATTTTGTACAGATGCAAGAGGACAAACATCTGTGAGTGCTTCTCAACAGCTTCCAAAATCCCAGGAGCCGAAATAACATTGCAATGAGTGTTTAATAAAGTCTGAAGTTGGCATTACCCAGTTCACTCGATGCAGCCAATTGGATTTTTCTATATGGTTTTGGATTCATGCAGAAAATAAGCTTGTGGAAAAAAAGTTTGATACTTAAAATTTTTTGTTTAGCAAGATAATCTTTTTAAATTCATGTCACTTATTATTTTTGAAGCATAAATGAATTTGCAACAAATAAAATGCTAAAGCACAGCTGGTCACTATGGGAATGAGAAACAGAAGGGCAGCAGGTAAGCTGGGAAGAAGTGGCTTTTTTTTTTTTTTTTGACAGAATGTTAAATCAAGATTTATCCCAAAAATAAAAGCTGACCTTAACTTTTGACCTGGGCAATAAATGAGCTACACCACCACTAAGCTGCTGTATTCAGTGTGATGAAGTAACGCAGCTACATGTAAAACTTCTGGAATTTGTGGGATATTTAATCTTGCAGAACAAGTCTTGTGTTGATCTTATTTCAAGCACCAAACATGAAACGCCACACCTACACACACTGACTTTGAGATGAGGGACCCAGCATTACCAACCCAAAACAGTAATGTGATTACTAAATTTAGGGATAGTATTTCTATTCAATGTCATGTTACAATGCCTGATTATTCAAAACCTTGTATGTGAGGAGAAGAATTTTAAATCAATTCTAGATTTAACAGGGAACCAATGAAGAGAAGCCAATATGGGAGAAATATGCTCCCTTTCTACTCCCTGTCAGTACTCTAGCTGCAGCATTTTGTATCAGCTGAAGGCTTTTCAGGGAGTTTAGGATAACCTGATATTTATGAAATACAATAGAGCAGAGTGCAGCCATCTTCTGATAGCTGTTTCCATCAAGATAGCGTGCCATGTCACCAAGCTCAAACCATCTCAGTGGATTATTGAAAATGACAGAACTCCAGTCACCTGATCTCCATTGAACAGAGCCCCTTTGGGATGTGGTAGCCCAGGAGATTCACATCATGGATGTGCAGCTGACAAATCAGCAGCCATTGATGCCATCATGTCAATATGGACCAAAATCTCTGAGGAATGTTTCCAGCACCTTGTTGAATCTATGCCATAAAAAATTAAAGTAGCCTTGAAGGCAAAGGGGTCCAACCCCAGTAGTAGCAAGGTATAACTAATGAAGTGGTCGGTGAGGGTGTGAGCCCTTTGAAAATTTTCCCTTTTAGAAGGTGGTCTAAACCTGGCTGTGAAAGTAGCAGCTATGAAGCCACGTGTAGAAGAAATGTATTAGAATTACATAGAATTACCTACTATTGTCTTTGTGATGCATAGTATAGTCGATGATGCTTTGGAGGGCATCAAATCAAACTCACCTCTCTCTGAAACCTCTCCAGAGTGAGCTTTCTCTGCATCTGGTCCTGGACCCAGGCATTCGCACAATACTCCCCCTCCAGCAATGAGGACCAGCAGTTCCCTGCTTCTCTGTTGGTCTTCATCAGAATGATCCGGATGAGACATTTATCCTCTGAGGAGAAGATCAATGAAGCCAATGATACATCAACTGGCTTTTATGCATTAAAGTCTAATTGAAATTGGAGAATTCCTCCTTCCTACTTTACTTTGTCTAATCTAATAAACACACAAAGTGAACATAAAGCACCCAGTATCTTAACATAAATAACAGAAACATGAATGGCTGAATATACAGAACTCAGTCATTAGATTCACAGGTATGATTATTCAGGGTTAATACAGGAATTCTACTGTTCAGTTTACTACCTTTTACTACCTATTTTACCACCAGCAAAGACTCGAGCACCAACCTTTTTGGAGTAGTGGTGGATTCACAGCACTAAGCCATATATAAGATAATAGCTCATCTCTCACTGAAGACAACTTACTTTAAGGTGTAACTGTGATTTTGTCTCGACTAAGACCTCACACACATTAATATTCCAAACACATTTCAAGAAGACTTTGGAAATTTGTTTTTATAAGAACAAAATGCGATGAAATTCAAGTTTCCCAAGCCTATGATTTATTTTCCAATAGAATATTGGAATACTGGTTTGCTGCTGAGGTGTGACAGCAATATTTGTGCTTGTAGCTGACCTTGAGGTTGCAGTTGCAGTGCTTTGTGTAGCACCAAGAAAAAAGAAATAGGGATCTGCTGCTGGTGAATGCTGGATGCTCAGAGTGATCTGATTATCTTCACACTGTTCCAGGTTAAATTTATATTTTTTCTGCACACTTTACAATACAAACACAGCACGGTGACACAGTGGTTAGCACTGCTGCCTCACTGTTTGAATACCATCTGGAAGGCCTGGGTTCAATTCCACCTTGGCCCAGCCTCTCTTTCACTGTGTGGAGTTTATACGTTCTCCCCGTGTATGTGTGGTTTTTCCCCGGGTACTCCGGCTTCCTCCCACAGTCCAAAGACATGCACTTACTGGGGTTACGTTAATTGGCCAATCTAAATTGCCCATAGGTGTGAATGAGAGTGTGAATGGTTGTCTGTAACTCTGTGTTAGCCCTGCGACAGACTGGCGACCTGTCCATGGTGTACCCATAAATATATCAACGTCAGCTCAGGTCCTGCTGAGTAGTTATATTTTTATAAAGATTTTAAAGCTAAACAAACTTAAAACAAAAAGTCTGCATCAATGGAAAAGTCAAAATATATTGAAGGGGTGATGAAAAATTTACTACCAAGTCAAATTCTTTACTACCTTTTACTAGCCTTAATTTGAGCTCATTTAATTTACTACCTTTTACTACCCCGTGGTAACCCTGTGATTGTTATGCTTTATAGAAATTATGTATGAATTAATTTAAAAAGTAAATAAAAATAGTTCCAGGTCCGTGAGGGTATAACCTACCTAGTGTCCATGTAGCCTCATCCGACACCGTTGTGCCAAACAACTTTCCCTGGCAAAGGAAAAAAATGTCAGTGTCAATGTCAGGTTCATTTCTACAGTATATTTCATTACAGATAAACTGAATGTGCTTAACAGAAAAGATATAAACATAAAAAACTACATCTGCTATGCTAAAAAGCAATAAAAACAACAAAAAAATTATAAAGTTATAAAATACAATAGACACACATGCGTGTAAGCCTTTGAGAATAGAAAGGTTTAGATTTTGTTTTTGACACAGTTGTAGCTGACCTCAGGTCAGCACGCAGCTTTTTCCAAAAAGCAGAACCAAGAATCGCATTATCTTACTTTCTGCAGCTAAAGGCCACAGGAAGTAGATTTCTAAAATGTCAAGACTTTGTTCCACATCATCTTGAGACATGAATCACTTCAGTGCCCTACCTTGAATATTTCCTTTCCTTTGACGAACAACTCGATGTCTCTGGACCCCAGGTGACACTTGACCTCTTTGGCAGTCGTCCCGTGAGGTACGTTGACTTCAATGAAGACCTCCTCCATGGTCTGGTACCAGGAGCCCCACGGCGTCTTGCACGGGACGACACCGCTCCTCTCCTCGAAGTGCGCCGACATGCTGCGGTTGCACGCCGGCTCACAGTTCGGCTAACCTGCGCTGACCAACTTCCAGTGTGACACCGAGCAGGTCGAAGTTACGCTGGCGGTCTGCTGTGCTACAGTTATTTGTGTGCTGATAACTTTAAAGGGGTGTTATTAAGTTGCTGTATTTTACCCCTGTAGAGTTTTGCACCTCACCATCTCCAAATTTCTTCTTCTTCTCGGTCCCTGTTTCATTTCCGGTTGTGAATATCGTGGGGGCTGCAGCGCCATCTACTGTCTGATAGAACGAACTACATAATTTAAAAAAACCTGCTCCCGTGAGACCCACCATAGACCAAGAGGTGTTTGGCACTGAACTTTTTTCTTTTCTTTTCTTTTCTTTTTTAGCGTTACCGAACTTGCATATGTTGTATTTATTTCATGCTTCAATCATCTTATTTTAGCGTCAATATAAAGCAGCTGAATCTGGTGTTTGTCTAAAAATGGAGTGGATTTCCTAATCTGTTAATTAGATTACTCTCCCTGCCTCCATATGCATACCTACCGTTCACCTTAACGACGCACACGAAGAGATCTTGCTCTGAAATTAAATTTTTATTTTATGTCCTGGAAATTTTTATTTAAAACTAGATAGCTGCAGCCAGGGATGGCCGTCCACTCATTTACTTTAGCTGCTTGTATCTGCTGGATGAGGTGAGTCCTCTCTTTTGGAGTTAAATATGGAGCAGGAGACAGTGATCCTGTGGGTTTAAGGCTTTATTTTCTCTCTGCAGTCTAGGTAATGTATGGGGAAATGAAAAGATATACTCAGATAACATCACTCGCATTTTGGATAGACTTTTGGATGGTTATGACAACAGACTGCGACCTGGTTCTGGAGGTAATTTAAACTTTATGTCCCGGTGCTTTATTCTTGGAGTCTTATGAGATAAATGCATTATGCAACAGTACTCTTGTGCTCTAGGTACATTTTGCATTTGTTAATTAATGTTGCAGGCGGTGTCACCGAGGTGAAAACAGACATCTTTGTCACCAGCTTTGGACCTGTTTCAGATGTTGAAATGGTAAGATACTACTTCTCTCAGGAAGTGTATACGCGCTGACTGTGGGAGATAATAGTGCTTCAGTGACCAGCCTTATGGGCACTCTGCCATGAGACCATCTAATGAGCTTTAATCTGTTTGACCAGGCCTATAACTCCGTTATTGATGGCCTCTAAATCAATATGACAACATGTCAGAGAGCGAGGATGGCTGAGTAGATTGATTAATGATTATCTGGGATGAGTGGCATCCATCACTGCCTCATCATCTCTCCACACCTTTCACTAAGTCTTGTGTGGGCTGATGAATGGACTAAGAAATATGGGATTGTAGCTGTGTTTTGTTTTGGGGTTTTTTGCATTAAAATAACAGTAAGTTTGTGTCTTAGGAGTACACCATGGACATGTTCTTCCGTCAGATGTGGGTTGATGAGAGGCTGAAATTCGAGGGCCCCATTGAAATCCTGCGGCTGAATAACCGCATGGTGGACAAAATCTGGACGCCAGACACTTTCTTCAGAAACTCCAAGAAATCCATTTCCCATAACATGACCACACCCAACAAGCTCTTCCGTATTATGCAGAATGGGACTGTCCTCTACACCATGAGGTGATTTTTGGATAAAATTATCTGTGGTAGACTTAAGGTTAATTGAAATATAAATCTGAGACTGATCCCTGTGTGTCCTCCTGCTTTTAGGCTCACAATCAGCGCAGAGTGTCCAATGAGGCTGATGGATTTCCCCATGGACGGCCACTCCTGTCCTCTGCGGTTTGGAAGCTGTGAGTATTTCGGACCATGACTAGCATCTGGGAATTTTGCATTGATTTATAAATGTGACCAAACTTTGAGCAGTTAGTTTTTTTCTCTTTCCTGTTTTAGATGCCTACACCAGCAGTGAAATTCTATTCACCTGGAGGAAGGGCCCAGTAGCCTCCGTGGACTGTCCAAAAGAGTCGATGAGTCTTCTGCAGTATGATCTTGTGGGACAGACTTTGTCCAGTGAGATATTCAAATCAAACACAGGTAAATGCTCAAAATACTCTTTTTATGAGCAGCCACACATGGACAGCTGCAGCCACACATGGACACTTCATTAATTAAAAATTCTTATGAGCTGATGAATGTTTGAGTAGAGAGGTCAAACGAGTACCTTAAAGCCCTGCAGTAGTGTCTATTACTCCCCCGCAACAGGCCGATATAAAAGCAAAGACTTCCTTGAGCGGTCATCTAAGATGCTTAAGTGGTCAGGCCCTAATACGGACGGTGCGCCTTAAAAAGAACTACATGGTTTAAAGCCCGGTGGATGCACAGACAGAGAGGGGGAAAATGAGTTGTGTGTGTGTGTGCGTGCGTGCGTGTGTGTGTGTGTGTGTGTGTGTGTGTGTGTGTGTGTGTGTGTGTGTGTGTGTGTGTGTGTGTGTGCGCGTGATGCAGCATGTTTTCAGTCTGTGAGTGTCTGCATGCATGTGTTCAGACAGAGCAGGGCAGCAAACACATAGTGGCACTGCATGCTCTCCTCCAGCCCCCACCTCACCGGCCCCTTCCTTCCTCTTCCTCTTTCCTTCCTCTTTTTTTTGGTCCCACTGTCTTCCCTCCTCTCTTCCTCTCTTCTTTCTTTTGCTCTCTTACTGTTAGCAGTGTATTCCTGTCCTAGCAGCATCAGTAACTGTTTCTCTCAGCTGCTTTTCCATTTGAAGGGCAAGCAAGGTCATCCATTCTGTGTGACCGTGCTCTGTCCCTTCTCACGTGCTGTTTACCTTGCAGGTCACTACTCTGTGCAGGTGGTCTATTTTCACCTCCAGAGGAAGCTGGGCTACTACCTCATACAGACCTATATCCCTCTTATAATGGTTGTCGTACTGTCACAAGTCTCTTTTTGGATCAACAAAGAGTCAGTTCCTGCACGCACAGTTGCTGGTATGCTCCTCTCCCCTCTTGCCCAGTTTGATTTAATCTCCATCTGCATGTATGATTCCTTAACACTCTGCTCCCCTTCAGGCATCACCACAGTGCTGACCATGACCACCTTAAGCATCAGCGCCCGGCAGTCTCTGCCTAAAGTAGCCTACGCCACTGCAATGGATTGGTTCATTGCTGTGTGTTTTGCCTTTGTGGCGTCGGCTCTCGTTGAATTCGCAGCGGTGAACTACTTTGCCACCTTGCAGGCCCACCGTCTGAAGAAGAAGATGGAGAGACAGGAGAAGCTTGAGGTCCTGGCTACCGGCAGCGATGATGATGACACAGTTTCGGTAAGCAGTTTTCATAATGGATGATTTATATGTGTGCGTGATTCAGTTAGCAAATTGTTAAAATGTAGAAAAGCTGAATGTACCTTCTTTATAGGGGAACCCTACTGATCGTTCCACCAGAGGGCCCGATAAATGACTCGAAAATGAGCAAATTTCATTGGGGTGAGAAAAGAATGAAACCCTTTTTAGCCTGCTCCTCATCTCTGTGGGATGATGGCTACAAGCTACATTTACTGCTAAGAGATGGTGTGGCTGGGTTTACTATGGGTAATGCAGTCACCAGGTTGTGTTAAGAAGTAGGAATGTGAAGAAGCAATTTCTGAATCTGCACCACAGATTTTGATATATTTTAAAAGTGGCTTTCAAGCACTAATGCTTAAATGTTTGGGGCCAGTTAGAAATGTCTCACTTTTTAAAGAAAACTACTTTTGCGTTTACATGAAATCGATCAGAAATGACAGTAACTGATTAATGGAGTCATTAATCATGATTTTTAAGGCATGAGGGAGCCCATTTTCAGCAATCGTGGCACTAATGGCGCTTTCCACTATCCAATGCAAGTTTATCATGTTGAAAGCCTTATTGATCACACAATCACACTAATACAAGAAGCAATAAATTTACCCAGTCAAGTGTCTGGGGAATCCGCCCCTGTGCTTACACTGTAGTCTTAAAATAGCCCAATCCTTCGCAGTTCATTAGAAATATCAGCATTATTCTTAATTTAAGAAACGAAGGCACACGTGTGGGAAAGTACCATGAAGAACCCTGGTGTGTACTACTCCCTTCACAGAACAGGACAGGCTGATTCAAACCTGAATAAAAAGAGAAGATCTGACAGCTCTTTAGTCTGAGAAACAAATGCCTCTCAGGTCCTCAACTGGCAGCTTCACGAAAGCACCAGATTGTGGTGGTTTGCGAAAGGAGTAGTACACACGTGGAGTGATATTTATTTTTGGGCACAGTTTCCTGCATGGAATGACCTTCATTCACTGAGAAAAGGAGCAAATGCATTTTTTCAAGGTTGATTTTGAGATTATAATCAAACCCACAGAGGCTGATGCCCAGTTACTAATGATAAATCAACCTTTAAACATGATAAATGTCCAATAGAGTAACATTAACTATCACTGGAACAAACAGACCTTTGTAGACTTTAGACGACAGTCGGTGCACTTTTCATCCAAAAACAAGGACATTTCCAAGTAACCCCAAAATGCTGCGAGATTGTATAAGTCTGACAGTGGTGTGATAGAGCAATGCTAACTATGTGGTATAGATTAACCTAATATTTATTTTTAAACATATCCATGACAAAGCGAAATACATACTGTATAATTTAAAGGTTACATCTGGGACTAGAGTTATTAATTTTGTTGCTAAGGAGAGATGTTGCCAAGATGCGGTGGGTTTCCAGTTATAAACACAGAGACTTGTATACCCTATAGGCTGCATCTTTGCAGACAGCTTTATGAGTTGACAGGGTAGGTGTTGTCTTAAAGCTTTTTATAGAAGCAGCCTGCTCAGTTACGTCATTTTTTTCCACAGTGTAGCTCCAGAGCTAATAATGTCGAGGCTATAGGTACAGAGTCTCTAAGTCTCTATGTGATGCAGTGATGTTAGTGACAAACAGACATTCAGCAGCTGTAGACTCAGAATTTAAAAAAAAAAAAAAATCACGTCTCTCACACACACAAGTTTTTTTCTATGCATTTCCAAGTAGTCTCCCTGCCTCTTTCATTCTTCTCATTCAGGCCACACAACACATTAAAAAGTAATGTGGGCTGTTGTGTGCTCTCATCTCTGGGCTACCTATACACTGCATACTTTATGCTAATACAGTAAGCCACCCGGTGTCCTCCTGGGACCTGCCTCACATGTAGATCTTATGGTTAGAGCTTTAAAAATAGCTTTAGTTTGAGAACAGAGAGCCACTCCAGCACTCCTCTCTGTGTGATCTCATAGCCATCGTATATGCATCCTGAAAACTTCCCGCTGCTTCCTATAGAAATGCAGAGATATATGTCATTGCGAGGACCCGCCTGTGGAAACAAACATGACTTGCAGCCTTGTGTACACTAACATGTTACCATGTATGAATTTAGAGGTTAAAAATTTATCCTGCCTTTCCCCCCCTCTCAGTGATTAACACAAAGCCAACACTTACCTTATTCCACCTCTTTCCACTTTTCCACAAAATCCTGCCTGCTGCTCCTCCCATCAGTTGGACAGCAGCCCCCAGGAAGGCCTGAAGAAGAGAAACCACTCAGTGAGCCGCAGTGAGCAAGGACATTTTCGCCTTCAGCCCATTTTCCTCCAGCAGGGTTCAGCCGTTCCCCAAATCCCACAACTGGCTGGCACCAGCCCTATTGATGCCTATGCCCGCATCCTCTTCCCCCTTACTTTTGCTCTCTTCAACCTGGTCTACTGGTACATCTATCTGGTCAAAGACACAATGGAGAAGCCCAGGTAAACATCCTGTTCTTGATTATCCTCGTGCATCTGTTTGTCTGTCTTGTATGCCTGTTAGGGTAAAGGCTCCATTGAGAAGTCCAGACATTTAAAGGGTAAGTAATTATCAATAATTTATGAACAAAACAAACAGAAACAAACAGAATTTATTTCCCTAAGTGTGTGTTACCAGGCTTGAGCTTATTCTTCTGCACCACAGTGCTCCATTATGGCCCAAACACCACTAAGCACACACCTAAGACACATCGCAGTACATTTGCTAAAGGCTGCAATGTTATTTTGGTGTATCAGAGAGGAAAGCAAAAATCAGGAACTACAGAGAAATACATCAGCTTTCATCCTAACATGAAATTTGTTTACAGATAAAAAGGGTGGAATATCATCAGCCTTCTCCTTTGTTGTTTTTTATAGCAGTTATTGGATATTAGAACATTTTGAGTTCACAAAAAAGCAGTTTCTACCTACAGTTACACCTAAAAGGGTGAATACATTTTCCAGTAAAACCGAAGAGTGTTTTTGCTTCACTGGAAAAAAAATCAGGTATAAATAAGAGAAATTATTTTAATTTGACTGCTATCCCCTTCAAGATAGTCTCCTTGTGCAGCAGCACTGCACCGATCCTAGTACCCCCGCTATGCGTGGAGCTTAATTCAAGTGCTGCATCAGAGTGAGCCACCTTCATCTTGAGCATCATTACAGGTGACAGGAGTTTTGAGCAGGCTTCCACAGGGTTGTTCTGGGTTGGACTAGAATGTCCTGAGTGGTTTGAGGGAGAACTTGTGGTGCAAACAACCTCAAATGTGGTGCAAGCCTGTTGTGCTAGCAGACGATTCAAAATGCAGGAGTTTTTAGCTGCAAAGGCAGAGTCTGCACCCACAATCTGCATGCATTGGGAGACTCACAAATGCCAAGTGGTCAGAACGGGATTTCTAGGGAGTAACCTAAACATAGAAGGGGACCAACAAGTGGTGCACTATTGCACAAGTAGGGTGGGTTTTGAATGCACCTCACATTAAGATGCTCAATTAGTTAAAATCATCCAGACAAGATAAAAAAAAGACAAGAAGAAAGCATTGAATTATTTTTCTGATATTTACTTGTTTATGTCTTGGTAAATGGTTAAATCTCACCTTCTGAGTCATGCAGAAAGCAGTGAAAATTGCTAAAACAGAGTTGGAGGGCATCCAGCATCCTGCAGATGAGGTTAAAAACATCTCACCCAAAAAAAAGTGTGTGCACATACTTACTCTATGTCCCAAAAAACACAATCCTGTCTTGCTCATGTAATAGTTTCAGTGGAACAATAACTACCCACAATTTTTGTCAAACACTTTTATCTAGGCAGTAAAGACATCAATAATTTCTAATACTGAAACAGCCCCGGGAGTTGTAGGCGTAAAAGGGAAAAAAAAAATAGAAGAAGAGGAGAATGATGTTAGGTGGCGTTGCTGCTGCATTGACGCCAGCGCTGTGTGGCTTTTATCATTATCATCATCATAGATTTACAATGCAAAAACAGGCTCAGTTAATTTGAGAGAGAAGTAAGCATCAAGCTTCTTTTATATAAGATTTACCTAGGAGGTTATGGGGGGGGGAGTGTTAATGACAACACTGCTTCTTCTACGAGGTGGAAACAAACCTGAGTTTACTTTGTGCATCAGCCACACGAATGAGCGGCTGTTCATGTTCCCGCCTATAAGCGAGCCACTTATAGAACACAAAGCTCCATGTCCAAGAAAGAAAAAGAGAGATACAGTACAAAAAGACAGAGAGAGGCAGAGGGAGAGAAGGGGGGAGAGAGAGAGGGAGATCTGTTATGTAACACTGGGGAGTGCAAATCTGCTCATCATGCTTCTCATGTTCCTGTCAGAGAATTTTTATGGTTGCTTTGTTTATAACGTTCTGCAGAATAATGAGAGAGACAAGATGGAGAGCATGAGAGCAGCTGCATCACATCTCTTCCCTTTATATTTTTGCCATGTCTCACGCCTGCTACTTTTTTTTTGGGGGGGGGAGCACGGTAACAGTTTGGGCTGTGCAGTATACTGCAGAGAGAGCATCTCTGAATGTGGAAACAGAGAGGCTTCTGTACGCTCTGCTCACTTTTTTCCCTTTCACTCTGCTGTTTTCTGGTCTTGCAGGGATATGGAGCTAGACTGAGAAGACCTGGAAAAGGGCATGTGCAGCCTGAGAGACCTTCAGCATCCAGCCGGCCTCACCTCACCCGCCTCTGTTTCTGCGAACGAGCTCTCAGCATTCACTGTGCTCTCATCTGACAGAGGAAATGAATCAGAAACTCATTTATTCTCCCGCTGCACATCTATTCATTTCACAGGCTGTGACCACTGCCCACTTGTGTTCTGATCAGTAGCTGAAGAGCCGCCCTTCACGGGGCCTCGGCCACTTTAAACCCCGCCATCTATATACGCACAACAACTTCTGAGACCCTCGGACCAAAGCAGACACCACACACATACAGTATGTGTGACGTTCATACACGCACAAACCAAGAAACACATCAAAAAGATGTGGATGATATAATCTATGATGGCTTTAACTGGTGGTGATGCAACAGTGAACCAACCCTTTCAAAAGCCTGCCCTCTACAGAAGCACAGCTCCCACTACAACAACATCAAAGGCAGTTTAGAGGAGGCTGCATCCCTCCTTGAAGCTTCAAAAATGTACTGAAACCTGAAAAAAAAGGGAATGGTGGGATTGTGTTTTCCATCCCACCTCTCTGCTTTGGTGCTCCCCTTGAATTTCCAGTAGTGCAGCAGGTCCTCTGGAAACACTGCAGGGAGGAGTGGGATATGTACCCATGGGTGTTGATGGTGTTCACTTCCTATTTTTGTATATATGACACTTAAAATGTATTTGTGTAAAGTAGGCTTATGCACCTGTAATAGATGGATTCTCCTTAAGCACTTAATACATCCAGTAACATGAAAACAGAAGAAATAAAGTTGCTCTGAACTCAATCTGACCATTTTTAACCCTACAGTTTATCCCATTCTTTGACCTTGTCAGGAAACAGACAAACTCGTCCGCCACGTAAAAAACATAAAGAATAAAAAGCAGCCTAAAACGAACACGGTTGTCGGTGTTTTCTCTCCTGCCACAAATCCTTGTTTCTTCGTTACGCACACTCACTTGTCCCTTTAATATTTTTCTCTGCAATGGAAACTGCTCATCCACCATCATCAGTCCCCACTCTTTGATCTTGGGCTGGCTGCACGCATGCGCCCCTCATTGGCTCCTCTGCACCGTCTGGAGTAAGTTGGATGTGCGCTCGCCTCACTCGCATCCCGAAGGCACCTCAAAAACTGTTGCGATGGGGAGGATCAGGAAAAACCACTTTGGGATTTTGACTTTTTCTTTACTAGTGACTTTTGTGTGGGCTCAAAGGTAATCTCGTTTATGCTTTCTTTTGGTCTTGCATGCGATTTAAGCTCTGTGAAACCGTCCCTGGCGTGTGGTATTAATGAGCTATTTTTTTATTATTATTACTATTGCATTACACCACCTTTTCTCTACAGCGTCAAGGATATCAAAGATCCGAGCAATATGCCTCTGGTAAAAGAAACAGTGGACAGGCTGATGAAAGGATACGACATTCGGTTGAGGCCAGATTTCGGAGGTAACGAGCAAATTGAAAACGGGAATGTCATGTTTTCACGCCCTCCTGACGTGCGATACATGGTTAATGAATCGCAAAATCTGCTTTCATTTACATAATTATCCCTTCACAGTCAAATAGGCCTTTCCAATTAGCCTAAGAGAGATGATGTGCATGTATTTCATTTGATGAGGGGGGCTTTTAACGTGATCGATACCGCTCATCAATGTTTGATTACTCCGCTAAATAAATGAAATTAACGCCATTTAAGCTCATCTGTGCATCAAGCGTGCAGGTTTTTCTGCTCAGGCTGATGATGCACGAGTCTCCTGTAGGTTCACAGGAACCTGTGCTCGCGTCACGAATTTGTTCACATTTACATGGTGATGAGAATGATTCGATTCTCTTGTATTAATGCTTCATTTTAACCCCCTTTCACAGGTGCCCCGGTGGCTGTGGGGATGAATATAGACATAGCGAGCATAGACATGGTCTCGGAAGTCAACATGGTAGGTGAATCTTTATTATCATTACCCCGCTTAATGTTGCCAAATGTACCTGGCATGGCCGCAATGTCCTCTGAAGTGAGTTATACTTGTCGTGGGGCAGTCAGTATACGTGAGAGCCAGGACGTTAATTACATTTTGGAGGGGGGGAGAGAAAAAAATGTGAAGGCTTCCGTTCCCCCCAAACACATCATCGCCATCCTCTCCTCAGTCTCCGCATTTGCAGTTCTGGTGTGTTGCTGCATTTGAATTCAAAACACACACTCACTGGCGCACTCGGACGCACAGCCCCGGTTGCGCGCACGGAGTGATGTGTGTGTGTGTGTGTGCGCGCGTGTGTGTGACAGACTGCTTCACGTTGCTGTAATTTTGTTGTCACACACGCACAAAACACGAGCAAAACAAAACAAAAAAAAAAATAAGGAAGAAAAACACAATCTTTCCTGCAAATATGCATCATTTCGTCCTTTTAATTCAGCGACCAATCACATCATCACCCTCTACGTAAACGATCTTCCCTCAACTTGTCAGATGACGTCAGCAATTTGTTATTAATAAATGTATGATCACACAGTGGTAGAACGAAGAGAGAGAGAGAGAGAAAAAACGGGTGCACAACGAGGAACTTCTTCTGCGACTTGGAGAGAGGGCGGGAGGGGGGGGGAAGTTAAGCAGCCCATGCAAGAGCACCACCTATTGATCCGTGTGACAGACAGACCGACCACCGCAGCCCGCATGACACTGCCGGCAGTTTAAGCTACTTCACTGCAGCTGCAGGGCATCAAATGCTATCTGCTTCCATTGTAAAAATTGTCTTTTGCTTCGTGAAAATATTAAGGCCATTTTAAAGAAGTGAGAGTGTGAGAAAAGATGATTTCTAAAGCAGGCTCTCTGCAGGGCAACATAATAGATGTGTTATATAAGAGCATGAAAAACAAGTTTGCCACCAGGAATGGAAGGAGGTGTGTTTTCTATCATTAGCTGAAGCGTTTTTAAGCTGACATCTAGTTAATTTTGCCTCTCAGATTTCGATTTGGCAGCCTGTTAAAGCCGCTGTGTCTGATGGTCGTTTGACTGAATGGGGTTTTTTTTTCAGCAGATAGATACAACAGTGATGTGAGTTTGCTTTGGGTGAGGAAAAGCACTCAATGGTTAGAGCTTCTGCTTTGATGGAAATGATTCATTTTGGTGGAGGATGCTGCCAGAACGGAAGTGCCTTGGGGGTCCGGGGAGATTTGAAATAGAAACCCCTCACCAGCTTCCGCCTCTCCTTGTCTCTCTCTCTCGCTCTCACTTTTCCCCTCTCCCTTTTCCATCCTTCCCTCCCACCACATTGACTGGATCCCTGGATGTGACTCTGGGCTCAGCAGCCATGTAATCCACCTCTGCCTTGCTCCAAAGGGTTATCTTACTTAAGAACTAGGCATCTATGCAGGCATTCATCTGGAAAAAAACACTGCTTCATACATCCGTGTGTGTGTGTGTGTGTGTGTGTGTGTGTCTGTGACAAAACACAAAACTGAGCACAAACAGTGAATGGCGACTGACGTCATGCAGCTCCCCGTGGCTATGAGAGAGCATTCATCTCTCTCATTTCTCAGAAAAGCTCTCCCTGCCAAATCGGCACAAGCGTCCCTCTGACACGACAGACAAATTTAGATAAAAAGTAGGGGGGGCAAAAAAAAAGTCCAAGTTCTTGTGGACTTGTGTTACGTTGTGAAAAATCCTCCTTGCGACTTACATAACACCTTGGAATTTCCTCCTCCTCCTCCTTTCTTCACGTCCGGCTCTCTATGGTGCAGCAGAGGATAACAGCAGTTGACGAGATTGATCTCGGAGAAATCAATAATATCATCGTGTGCCGTGATCACGAGGATGGAGTCGGTGACCTGTGCTTGGTGCAGGGCCGCTTTGATCTGCCTCATCAGGGGCAGCTGCTTTTAAGATTAAAGTGCTGAGAGGGAAAACAACAAAGAGAGAGGCGAGGATGAAACTGGTGATGAAGGCAGTGAGGAGCAGGGTGGGAGAGATGTGAAGGTTACTGTGATCAGTTTCAGCATCTCCTCTAATGATATCTGCACACATGGTGGGAGCTGAAGAAAAGTCACTGCAGACCTTTGCGTTAGCAGAGAGGATCTGGAGGGTGCCTCCTTAACGTGGTTTCACCTTATTGGCTTCAAGGCTGCAGAAATCTTCCATAGTTAATGCATGCATGTACATTCGCTGTCAGATATTTTCAGCTCCTCACTGAAATTGTACAACCTTCAAACTCACGTCAAAATCCAAGATTTTTTGTGGCAGAGTCACCTCATGAAATGGAAATTTTTCTGCTTGTGCATAATTTCCTGCACTCTTTGGGTGGTCTGCTGTATTTGAAAGTAATCTGAGACTAAGTGGTGCAATTTTTGGCTGCAAATCAGTGTGCTGTGGACTTTGGTGCAGTGTAAGGGGTTAAAAGAAAGGTTCTGCATCATCAAGCAAATTATGTGACTGCAAATCTGCATCATGCAATGTTGTCTAAACAATGTGAGAAAAATAATAGCCATTACAAGTTTCTAGTCCATGACATTGTTTAATGCCTTTTTTCTTCCACCCGTAGTCCAGAGTAGGCTGGTAATGAGACAGTTTTGCTGCGACTTGTGTGAGTAATCAGAATTAAACAGAAAAATGCAGAGGTGTTTATAACGAGTTGAATTTGAAGATGGTTTCCACCTTCACTATCTTCAAGATCAAAACTTAGGAAAAAACAACAAAAAAGGGAATGTTCTTCAGGCACTCTTTGAGCAAATAAAAGTTAGATTAAAAACAATTGTCTTAGTCGAAGCAAAACTGTAAATCTAAAGTAAATTCAGCTCAGAAGGATTTCTAAAGAAGCTTTTCCAAGGATAACTCCAGCTCCATCCCAGTTTCCAAATGAACGCAGTTCATGGACCTGAAGGAAAATGGAGGAATCAGCTGTATGAAGTGATCTGAAATCATCTGTTTGTGTGCAGGCCCGCTTTCATGGTGGTGTGCAGGACTGGGTTGTAGACAGCTGCTCGCTCCTCTAATTAATGATAAAAACGCCTCTGGTGGAGAATGAACTCTGCATTTTGAACGGCGCTGATTGAAGTCATTGTGGCATTTTTTATTTTTTTTTTTGCTCTGCGCTGACATGAAGGGCATGATGGTTGTGGGAATTGTAGTATTGCTGCTCCTCTCGCTGTTTCAACGCTGGTTCACATGTGTATGTGCCACAGTGAAGTCTTTTTTTTGTGCATTCTTGTGCGATCCACAACATCAGCCTGCTCAGGCTCAAAGGTCAGCCATGTTGTCGGGCAATAAAATGTGCAGGTCAGTCAGCGCTGTGGTAGCAGCCTCGCCTGCATGACATTACAAATGTGCTATTTTGAGAGGGAAGTGTCCTCCGAGTCCGAGGTGTGACCACACATCTTTGCTGGGTGGGCTGTGCTGACTCACTGGGGTTAGTGCAAAATATGGCACAGATATGATATCATGGCCGAGACCCCCGCTTCGCAGTTTATCTCCATCAGTCAGTCAGTCTGTCTGTCTGTTCGGGGCCAGCATCCCGCTCCATCACTCATCTCCCTCACTTAGCAGCTGAAGTTTGATTTGCATAAAGCTGTTTGTTTTTGCTGAAATCACAGATCCAGGAACCCAAACCCTGGTTACGGTGCATTAAAAAGTATTCTGCACACAGCCAATGCAGCTGATTAAATACAAGTCGAGTCTGTTGTCTCAGCAATGCATCAGCACTGCATAATAATGCCTTCAGTATGCGATCCATATGTTGAGTATAGCTATGCACTGCAAGGCAGGAATGCGGAGGGAGCTAAATGAGTACTTTTACTCCTCGCTTTTTTTTCTTCTTCTCCCCGCTTGTTAATTACATGTAAAATACCTGAGGTTGGTGGTTGTTAAGAGGCACTGCCTGTACTATAATACTGTTCTCTGAATGTTAATTAGCTGGCTGTGAATTAAAAGATTTAAACAAACCAGCTGTGGTGGCTTCTGGGATGGAGGAATTAGTGGGGCGTGAGTGTAGCTTTTATTAAGATCTTTATCCTGCCTAGCTCCAGTTTCTCTCCTTTTTTTTACATGAGTAAAGGGATGTGGCCGTCAGATAACGGCAGCCCATGACCAGAGGGAAGGGACGACGTTACAGTACGTCCGTGTGAGATGGAGCTTCTTATGTCTGTGAATTAGCAACCATTTTGATCTTGTTTGTCCAAACTGATCCTGTTCCATTTTATTTTCAGCTTGTGGAAAATAAGCTTGTGTTATTTTTACTCAGTGTTGCTATGACAACCTAGTCTCTTTTTTCCTTTTTTTTTTTTTTTTGGTGGTTTGGGGGAGGTTAGGGAAAAGTAAAAAAAAGGGGGGGGGGGGGGGGGGTTTTTTTGGGGGGGTTTTTTGGGGTTTTTTTTTTTTTTTTTTTTTTTTGGTGGTTCCGGGGATGTTAAGGAAAAGAAAAAAAAAGGGGGGGGGGCTTTTTTCTAGGGACTTTTTCAAGGTTTTCTATCATTTATATTCTAGGTGAAGGCTATTTTGTGTTTATTTCAGCATTTTTCTGCTAATTCGCCTAAGTAACAGAAATTTCTCAGACTGTTAATGATTAATTCTGGATAAGAATCTGATTACTTTCCATTTCTAACCATCCATTTTCTTAACTGCTCATCCACCTGCAGACATGAGTGATGGCTGGTTGAAAGATCACCAGTCCATCAACAAAGAGACACAGACAGCTGTTCACATCCACACCTACAGCTAATTTAGGATCAGGTGCTTAATCTCGGGAGAACATGCCCCATCCAAACCTCCAGCTGACTGGGAGGTTCCAATCTTGTTTACCACCTACATGTAAGTTGATTAAAAGCTGAACCAATCAAAAGCCACAGCCAGCAGATATCTGAGTATTTGCATGATAAATGACTTCACCCAGGTATATGAATTTACACACGCACACACACATATATATACACATCTTTTCACCATTTAAAGGGGAAAAAAATAGAAATCTTTGATTGTTCTTTCTGCGTTTGTTCTGCTGGACTTCCCCAAAAGCTTAAGACAGGGATGCAGGTTGTTCAGAACATTGTCATTAGTAATGCTGAGTGGACGCACGCAGTAACAGATTAATATGGTAAGTAGTATAATTACAACAGCACAAGAACAACACTTAATCCTGCAGCTTTCTCACATGCATGCCGGCTCTTCTGCCTTAATGTTTAGCTCATGGACACTTAAACTGTTGAACTGGAGGTAAAGAGGCTCACTTATGAGCTTTATGCTACACCTGAAAGTAAAATCTGGCAATGTAAAAAAAAATGTTCCAAAACTATGCAGTTAGTGTCTTATTTTAAATGATTTCTTCCAGTGGCACTTATATGATGAAAGGAAATTACAGTTTTTATTATCTAATTTGTTAAATGCTCTTATTATTAACTTACCTTTGTAGAGTCCCACCGCTTGAGTAAAGTTGCACCTACTTCAAATTGGTTTTAATCTAATTTCATTATGGCCAGTTCAGGGAACAAAAAAAAAAATCTCTGTTTCTTAAAGTGGGACGTAAGTTATCCAGCTCCATTAAAAGCCTGTAATGTGTTTTGATGACTCCTTAATGATTCTGTCAGGCACTTTCTCCACTGAAACTAAGTAGCTGAAAAATGACCAACTGGAAAGAGAGTCATAAAGGCCATGCTGTCACTTCCCTCAGGATGTGCATAGCTGGCAACTCATTCAGAATGCACTTACGTCCCCCTTGACCCCTAATATTTAATTTGAAGACTGTACTTAACCAGAAACACAGAGAGCACAATAAATGAATAAGCTCAGCCTGACCAGTTGTTCCGTGTATGCGCTCCAGCTTGGAAACAGAGAAGACGTTGAGACGTCTGCAGACGAGCTTGTTATTGTCCAAATGTCCAGTTGTCTCCTCATAGCGCAGGAGGTTTTATTATTAACAGATTCCCCCTGCTTTCATTGGAGCGGCCGGCAGCAGGACACAGCACATGAGAGCATCAGCAATACGGAGGGCATCTGTCCACTCCTGCAAAGCTGCAGAGGTATGAGGCAATGGCGCGCATACCGACCACCAAGGGACGCTTCTTTTTCACTGCTGCTTTATCAATAATAAAAATATGTAAATATAAAAATGTATTTATCATTCCTGTGCAAATCGTTCCCAAACTATATTTCCTAAAGGGAGGTTGAGTACTGTGTCACAGAAAATATTTTACAAAGTAAATGAATAAAAAAAAGGGAGTGCTGTGCCGAAAGTACCATTAACAACAAGTACAAATTATATCCATCATATTTAATTATGTTTTACAGTAGAAACCAGTGCAGGATGGTGATTTAATAAACTATTAATTAGAAATTAATGAGGAACATGAAAATGACTGTTGGTGGAAGTGTCTTTTCTTACACTGTAAAAGATTTTCCTGTAGATTAATGATAAAATACTAGCTGCAGGGTTTCTGGTACTTCAGTGTTAGAGTTTCTTATTAAATCTACACTGCAGTATACTATTGTGATTATAGAACTGCACCCAATCACAGGGTTCACAGTACATCACTTGTTTTTTGTGTTTTTTTTTTTTTTTACAGTTTTCTTACTCTTTTAATTTCAAACTACGGTATTGACGTTCATTTTAATGAATTTAATGTCTACTTGAGCCGCCGGGTATCAAGGGGATTTTCTCCATCAAGATCTCAT
>VUQK01005204.1:45092-55653 GCA_015106715.1 Bujurquina vittata | reverse complement strand
AGTAAAAAAAAAAAAAAAGTAAAAGCATTTGTCCCAGACTGTTTATGAACTTCCTCGACTTCTTAGTGGAATTTAATTCTCATTAGTTCGTGCCAGCCAATAACAACAAAACATTCTTGATATACGTCGCACGTTACCTTTGAACTGTGATGCGTCAAGAGCAAGATGAGCTACTGTGTTGTTAACATTCTAGTTCTGCGTGCTAGATCAGTAATTCAGATCTGATGCAACATGATTTCACCCACATGAATTGGGTGCTGATGGAATTTTACTGTACTTATTCAAAATAGTAATGTCCAAAATTCCTCTACGTTTTACACTAAGTGTACAGTACAGTCTACAGTGTATCCTTGTTTCAGTGGGTTTATGCCCAGTTCTTAACAGCTCAATAAGACGGCCTCCTCAAAAAAAAAAAAAAAATCTGACTCCTGTTATGTAACCGCAATTATACCAGTATCTGCCTGCTTAGTTGTTTTTGTTTGATAATTGATTTTGATCATGACTTTGGCTGTGTTTCACTTCAGCTTCATTTTTGCACATATAATAATTGCTTTGATGGAAACGGCACATAGTAATTGGAATTCAGATTATACTCCATCTGAGCTATTTGAAGATGATCTCAATCAATTTTTTCACTGCTCATGGCCTACTTTGTGAAGACTAAAGGCTGACACATTTTCTTTTCTTTTTTTTTTTTTAGTTCTTATCATCTCAAGACTGATGTAAGACAGCGTCTGAGTGACTCTTTCCCAAATTCTCCATGACAGATTACACTTTTATCAGGATGCTGTGGGGTTAAAATCTGAGCACCAGGTTTTGCTCACAAAAAGCGACAGGCAGATGTGGAAATAAAATCATGAATGAACGGATGAATGAAAAGTAAAGTGTTGTGCAAGTAAAATGTAAAACAGAATTTGTCTTGACACTTAAACAGGCACGAGGGCTTTGAGGTTGCCTAGGCAACTGGTTGCCTGTGCGATGGATGGGCAAGTGGGCGTGGAGTCAATAGGGGTTTGTGGGCCGGCGAGAGCGGAGGCTGACGATTGGCACGCAGCACATGCCGCACGGGGGCTTAAAGCAAAGCAAAGATCATCTGGCAGCGGTGTTGACCCTCGCCCATCTGCGGGGAAATGAAGAGGGTCACAGCAGTGTGGCGTGCTCGGAGTACGCACACCTTCGCCTTTGTATCCCACAACAGCTGTTTGTGAAAATGGCACAATCATGGGGACTCCCTCTCCTCTTGATTTTTTTTTTAATTCCTGTGTTCTGCGGATGTAGCTTTAATAAGTCACGTACTACACCTGTTAACATCAGACTTTTTTTTTGGTCACGCGCTTGAACTACACGGCCTATAAAGTAGAAAAAGAAACTGTTATTTCTGTTTTTTGATTAATGGCCCAAATTCCAAAATCTTTTTGACAACTGCAGGGGTTTAAGTCACGATTATCTCGGCACTAATGAAATCTATTGATCTCTTATGAACCCTTGTCATCTAAAACCTCAGATATTTAAGGATAAGCAAGAAAAGCATCAGATCATCACTTTCTTGGAATGCAGGCAACACGTTGCACACAGTTACCAGAGGTAGCAAGCTAATTATCCATTGTTTGAATAACCACATAATCAGGTCTAGTTTACTGTAATGTGGGAAAAAAAAACCTCACACCAGAGAATAATCAGCCTCTGATTGTTTTGCAGTAATGCCACCACTTTTAGTGGTGCAGCAGAGTTTCCAGTGAAAACCACTGGATAGAAATTCAAAGCTTCATATTAAAGGTCAGGGGTCTTTTGTGGTTTTTACATTAGTGTGCACTCTAACCACAGCGAGGACTCTGACCCCCAATCTGGTGTTTATTTACAGTTGCGTTGCAAAACGACATCCCTAGCTATATGACAGGTAGGGGTTTAGCATGAAATAAACAGCCATTTTCATAGGTATATTTGTTATGCCAGTGCATGAGTGTTGTTTTTGTTTGCAGTAAGAGCCTAATTAGTATTCCCCCCTGGTAGCATCTCATCTGTATAAATATGTTTAGCCTATGGGGCTGTCAGCAGCCATTTCTCCTCAATCATACAGCCGCCCAGGTCATTTGCATTAAGTAGCATCTTTTTAGTAGCTAATTATTCATGTGAATTTCTAGCCTCTGCATTTTTTTTACCCCCCTCAGGCTGTCACCTCAGCCATTTTGTTCTTACTCTGAGTGAGAGGCTGATCAACACTGAGAGATTCCACTGAGGATGCATTGTGCGTGGGCCACTACCCCACTGATGAGCTCCTTATGTAATATCCGTCTTCCAACCTCTCATTGCACGCTGGTGGTGGATTGTCCACAGTGAGCACAACCTGGCAGATTTTACTCTTGTGTGGACACAATGTAATTGAAATATCTGTATAGAGATCTGGAATTTCTTCTAGCTAGACCTAGACGGGGTTACTTTGATACATGCATGTAGCAAAAGTGATTTAATATGTGTCAGTTGATCTTTGGATCTTTCTGTATTTCTTGTCACTTCAGGTTATAAAAGCCTTTAAATACATTTTTTTTTTTAAAATGACATGTATTTGGCATTTTCATATAGCAACAGTGACCCCCTGTGGTTATGCTCTGCCACCACATACACAGCAACAGAGGAAGGTTTTGACCTTTGGTGTGAAAGCTCGCTTTTTTACATTTCAGCTCACAGAGAAATAAAGGAGAAGCTGAAGACGGGCTGCAGCAGAATCGCTGCAAGAAGCAGTATTACCCACGAGCACCAGGGTGGATGCAGAAAATGAGGGTGTCGTGTTGTGCCCGCACTACGTAGGCAGAGCTTTTGCTGGGATTAAGATCAATCTCTTCCGTTTATTGTGTCAAGGCACTGCTCAGTCATGGGCTGAAGTCAGATTAGCCATTTATTTACTCTGCAGCTGTCCCTTCTCCAGAGGCAGTGCAATGGCATTATTGTGTTTGGGTTATTATTACTAGATCTTGCAGCCTATGGAGTACAACAAAAAAAAGGCCAGTGTGTTACAATAAATCTCTCGACTGACTTACCATGTGGGTTTGGTTGAGCGAATGGGGACAGCGATCGGTATTTAACTTAAATGAAGCTTTTTCTTATTCTGAAATCCAGAATTTTCCCTCTGGTGAAATTTTTCAGTCGTTTATGACAGTAGCTTTAAATGACTGTGCAGACTTTGCCTCCTGCTGCTGTGTGTTTGATGACTGAGATGCTCATTGAGAAGTCAGAAAGCATACTAGCACCAACAGAGTGAAGAAATCAATTAAAATAGCATTACGTCTTCACAGCACTGATGTTGCACCACTGATGGTCTTCACAACAGCTTCGAAATATGTGACCATTTCCTTTGATAGTAAGCCATAAAGTATGCTGGAATATACTTTAAATCCTAACGTGCGCAAAGGCACCTGTCTGGTGACATTAGTTGTGAGTAAGTGAGATTCATGAATACCTTGATAGATGGATATAAGCCGTAGATCTGTTCTAGCATGAGTCACTGCCGGACCATTAGGAGATATGGACACACCAACAGGATTACAGTGAGCTGAGCAGCTGTTTATATGTAAAGAGGATAATTAGCAGCACTTCTCCCACATATTTTTATTAATAGAATAGACTCCGGAATAGTCAAGAGAGTTTATTTGCGGTCAGCGCCCCACAGGATGCCAGCAAGTAGGGCCTCAGAGCAAGTAATGCATTCTCTGTGGTGTTTGTTTCATGCTGAATTTGCGTGTGTCATGACTTTTTTTCAGTGTGTGCTTTGAAAGCAAAGTCTACTTAGCACTGAGAAAGTGAAAGCCAGCACAAATCAGACTGAATCCCGAGAGCAGCTGCTTATCTGTCAAGTATTTCATGTGCAAACATGTATTTACCTCCTTAGACAGTTTACACAGGATGATGGTGATTTGCCTTTCGAGTATCATAGACAGACACCATATACAGTCTCTTGGTTCATGTAAATATTTTCTGTTGTTGTTGCTTTCCTCGCACAGGTATCATTCGGGATTTTCATTTTACATTAATCGCAACATGTATCTTTTTTTTTTCTTTTAAGCATTTCCAAGTTAGATACCAATAAATTCTTTGAATACATGAAATTGAATTTTCCACCGCAGCGGACTGTGTCAGACTGATTCATGAGAAAATTCATATCGGGGCACTTTGAACCCATAAGATCATTGCTTCATGAATTTATGCATAACAATAAAATCTATTTTGATTCCCTCTGATCACTCCGTGCCTTGGTATCACACAAAAACATGATTTAAATCTCTTAAAATAAAAATGATTAATTTTGACAGAAACTGCGCCGACCTCACTAGGTGAGAGATAATCACCTGATAGCAGTGCAATATCACCTGCATACATGCATGTAGATGTTCATTTGGTGGTTAGATAATGATGAAATATGCCGGTGACAGTGTGGTTTGTACTGATCATGAATGAAATGTACATCAATTACTCGAAATCATCCTCGTCATCGTCAGTCTTTCTTTCTTGTTCACTTGCGCTAATTAATATGAAAAAACCCCCACACTTTTCAGCTTTTTTTTTTCAATTTGAACGTCAGCAGTTTTATTGGCTTTCAGGTGCTTTAATCATCTGTTTGATCCAGTTTAATGGCGCCCTTTCCATTAGATGGTCTGCGTCAGCGTGCCCGACTACATACCAACACAAAGGAAGAACATCAAAGGATGTGGATGTGTTTGTTACACACTCCTTGGGAAAACCTGTTTTTTTGGGGTTTTGTTTTGTTTTTTGCTGCTGCTTCTGCTCATAATAATTTCAGAGGAACCCATTTAATTTTGAGTATGTTTTCTTTCCTGTTGCATCATTTCCTCACATGCCCCAAATTCTAAGACTGCCTGCTTTTCAGTTTGCCTGTGTCTTGAACAGAGATTTGCCTCTAAGAACCTCTAAGAAGCCTCTAAGAACACTTAATTTATCCATATTGGTTTAAAGAATCTATTTATGATTCATATGTATTAAAGGCTTTCCCGATCAGAAACTTGAGGCAGCATGCCCGATGCATTGTAGTTTCTCTATACAAGAGTCCTGGCTACGGCTGCTCAATAATGGAAAAAATCATAATCACGATTATTTTGGTCAATATTGAAGTTACAATTATTTAACACAATTACTCACTGACTTTGTAAACACTGTATTTACTGCACTTAAAGAACAGTGAATACTTTGAAATCTAGTACAATCTCTTGAAAATAAATACTAAATTGAAAATAAAAACAGAATATGTAAATATAAAAATATATAAATGAATGGCAATATAAATAAATACATCGTAATGAAACACAAATAATAAATAAATAGATGGATAAATAAAAAGTTAATGCCAGTTATCATGACTAATACTAGGAAGAAATCGGACCAAGTTATTTAGACCAATTCTCACATTTTAGTGCCTCAACATACTGACAGATGTATTTAAAGGCTTTGGTATTAATATAAGTAGGGACGTGAGCCGGTTTCCGGGGTTTTTAGTGATGAATCAGGGTCCAGTGTGGTTCTAATTACACGTAGCCCCTTGCTAATCATGCGCCGTGATTGGTAGGGACATAACAGATGTTGTTTGATATTTCTCGGGAGGTGCAGGTCAGGTTTCGGTGTAGATTTCCTGCTCGATAATTAACGGTAATTAACACATAATGCACCTGCACATGTACAACTTAGTGCAACATCGGTGATCACTTACAGTACATAGGTTACGTTGTAGGGCTGCAAAGACTCAACGCTGCAGCATAAATCAGGGCTAAGAGTATTTAAGAGTGACAAAGTCATTTTAGCAATAATCGATTTTTGTCTATTACTCTGTTTTTGTGATCGTTTGGAGCCAGAATCGGAATTGAAATCAAAATTTGATTAATTGCACAGCCTCAGTCATGGCCTGAAACCAACATGGGGACAAACACTTCCTGAACTAGTCACAACTGCTACAGGACAGCTGGCCACAAGGGTTTGCAAGTAACCACTACTTTGTTTTAAGTGGCCACAAGCCAAATGGACCAAAGAAAATGTGAATCAAGTCAGATTTTCTGTTTCAAGATCTAGCAGGCAATCACATAGCGTATGACTGAAGTAATGACTATCATTTAGCACTAAAGCACGTCATTTAAAAAAAAAAAAATCTGTTACCATAAGATGAGGCAAAGGGAGTGATATGCTGGCCACCCTGCAGCTGTCACTCTGAAGAGGCGCAAAACCTGACACTGCGGCTGTGCTCATCTCATTGGCATGCAGCAGCAGTGACCCGGCAGTCGGTTCAGACTCAATACAGACAAAGGGCCTATCAGAGGAAAAGTAACAGGAGGCTTCACGCGCTTTTACCTTTTGATCCCCAAGCACTGACCTTGACTCCCAACTGTTTAAACTGCCTCTGTTGTTGTAGAGGTAAAACGGGAAGCGAGTGGGGCTTTTAGGATCTGTTAGGATTTTTTGCACCACGTGGTATCTTTCCATCATCAGCGCTGAAACAGTGGAGTGCTATGGCACCTTTCAGCAGGTTTCTCTCATACCTGATTCTTCCTGCCGGGAACCCAGAAATAGTGCACTGCAGCAGTGTGCTTCTAAGGGGTGGGCCACCATGTGACCTTAGAAACTACCTATGGAGATGCCGGAGTAAAAATAGCAGAGCAGTCATCTTCTGCTAGTACTGGAGATCACGCTGTGTGCGTGTGTGTGTGTGTGGGGGGGGCTGTGTGGGGGGGCTTCCCCTGAATTTCATTAATCTTAAGAGTGTCTGCAGTTATTTATCAAGCAGGATTGCGTAACAGAGAACCAGATTAAAGAGCTGCATCTTCCCTGAAGGTGTGGGTGCAGATGAAGCTGATGCATCTTGCAGGTTTTGAAGTGGCAGGTATTCGTAATGGTCCAGTTAAAGAACAGGTCTCCCTTCTCCTAGGGACTGCTGGTGCAGTGTTCAGCAAGCACAGGGGTGGGGGTGGGATTGGAGGATTGTGGGTGGGTAGGACTGAGTTAAGTATGAAGAGATTCAGAAGGAGAGAGGAAGGGGAGGAGGAGGAGGAGAAGAACCAGAAGGAGATCACATTTTTGTGTCATGTCTGCTGCTGAGGATTGTGTTCCTGTAGCCTAAACCTAAATTCTCAGCTCATTAGGCTGCTTATTTCACTTTGGAGTACACAAAGGAAGATGTGGAGTGTGTATGTGTGGCAGTGTGTTTATCATATTGAAACACACTAAACCTCAGAGGCAAGGAAAAAAAAAAACAATTGCTGAAAAGTTGGCATGAATTGGAGGTGTAGGAGGTTATGACACTTCAAATCTCAATGAGGCCATAATGTTGAGTAATAATGCACACTGTACATGCTCTGCATACAAGGTGCTTTCTATTAAATGGATTCAAGAGGCCTCTGGAAAATGAAAAATTTAAAATGGGGCAGATCGCCATCTCAAGTGAAACCTTTTTCACTCTTTCTCATTAAATGCCCATTTATTGCAATTTAGATGCAATTTCCGTTGCTTTTGATATTTTGTTGCGGGTGAAGGGGTGCTGAAATGTTCGGCAAATGGCAAGTTATTGATATTAGAGCAGGCTAAGCCTAGCGTCAGTAGCAGTCTGGCGCTGCAATGCACACAAGGTTGACGTCTCATCAGAGAAAGTGGAGAGATGATGACTACATCATTCCCATGGATGTTTGCTTCAAGGTCTCTACTGTATTTCTGTGGCAGCTGTCTGCTTGGACACTCTCCACAGAGCTGCAGAAGTTATTAAATTAATCTCTTTGGTACACCAGCTACAGTACATTTCTCCATTAAACTGACTGGATTCTGACAGATCCAGAGGAGAGAACTCCCCCATGTTTAATAAAGACCACTTGTCAGCATTTTAAAGAATCCAATCTCTGGTTTGGATGTAAGCCTGAAGAAGCTGATCTTTTCTGGTGATTCTCTGGAAAAAGTGTGACTTTAAATGGATATGAGTTAATATAAATTCCAAGTACATTTTATATTTTCCCCTCAGGTCTGTTCACAAGATATCTCATCAGCTTTTTGCCCCTCTTAAAAAATCAAAGTAATGATAAAAAAAAGCAGATCAGTTCAGCTTCTGTGTGCTTTCTGTTTTGCTGATTTTGTGTGATTTTAAAAGGTCTCTTGTTCGACTGAGGCTCGTAATGCTTTTACGTTTTTGTTCCACCTTGTCAGCGTCAAAACCCGACAAAGGCGCTGCAGTAAAATATCAGATGGAGGCACAGAAGCTGCGCATCGAGTACACCGCGGTCGCGAGAATCGGCTGAAGTTGACAAACAGGGAAAAAGTGTCGAGCTTATGTGTGTGCAGCATATTACCATTGTGCCTGTGATTATGCTAAGCTGTTGTGCATGTCCTAGCTAGTCCATTACTCTCCTGCCATTTTCAGATTTGGTTTACATTATAACAAAAGCCCTCCAGCAGGCCTCGTTTTTGGAGAGCCAAATTGCAGGAAACGCGGGCTGGGCACCATTACTCAGTGTCTCCGTGTCAAGTCTAATCAGGTCAGGTTTTGTGATTCATCTCGGCCTGCTGCTCATGCCCACACCATGCTGGACAGAAGCAAATAGCACGACGAAGTGTTTCCTCCTCCAGTGAACCTGTCGGGGACAGGATGATGTGCCGTTATGTTAAGGGCACCTAAAAATGTCACAAGGAGATGTACGGCTTCATATTGACTTAAACTAATAGAGCTGTCATGAAACTTCACCAATTAGGATACAGATGTTTTTATTGGCCTCTTCAGCCTCGACATCTCTGTCATTCAGCCACTGTAGATGGCAACTGAGCTGGAACTAAGCCTCTGTGTCTGGCTGTCTGGCTGAGGACATGTTCTCCTCAAGAATACTGATGGTCTGTCATTTCTGATAGAGTTTCACAGCGTTTACTGTAAGTGACTTTCAGGTTATTCAATTTCACGCTAAAGCCCCACTTTTGATGCCTTGGAGAGACATCAGGCCCGTTCAAGTTGCAGAGTGGCAGTCTTTATCTGTCTGTTTGCTGTTTTTTGATATCTAGATATAGGTGAATGTTTTCTGGAAAACCCACAATCTGCCTCTGATGGATGTTAGTAAGCATGTTTCAATGGCGCTCATTGGACTGAGTGCTATTTAAACCTGAGGTGCTGAAGTGGGAATTTCTTCTACGGGTGACTGAAAACTATGTCTCCCATAGATTTGCCACAGGCTGAAGATGCGTGATTCTCATCAGTCACAGATACGCTAGTTAAATGAACATAACAATTAATCCCACACTGAATACAGAACTCAATGGTGCGTCAGTGTTCTGGAGCCATTATCTGTTGCAAACAAATTGCGTAACTGTATGCAGCAAGCCAGCAGCACTGAATTTATTCACATACAGCTTTTATTTTGCAAACCTGGAGTTCACGAACTGCATTCGAAACAAATGCTCCTGTTAGCTGCTCCATAGGTGTGCCGAGGAGGGGCACTTGTAGGAATGACTGTATTCCTCCTGACTTCTTGTGTTTTTTTTTGTTGTTGTTGTTGTTGTTGTTTTGTTTTTTTAAGTGCTGTTGTCAGCTTCATAACGAAGCTCCCAGCTTATTGTCTCAGCATGCATGGGCGGCACAGGAACGGAGACAAAAGGCGTGGGAAATTACATGGGAGCTTGTGCCCGAATGTGTCGCTATTCTTGGCCCTGTTTTTGGAACGGCACAGGAAGAAAGTCTTGAAAAGGAGTGAAAAGACTCAACAGAATTAGACAATATAGCGTAGATTTATCGTCCTCTGTGGTAGTGCAGCAGATAGAAATATGGCACACTTGTGTTTTGCACAGTAACTAAAATGAGAATTGATTGCAATTACTAGCCCGTGAAGATGGGAAGATTACAAAAAGAAAAGGTTCTATCACAATCGGAACTAAAGGAAAGGTCTCTTAATTGTTTGAGCTGCTTTATTGTGCTCTAGCAAGATGACAGCTGTGATTGGCTGCTCCATTTATTTTTTGCAACTGCAGGGTTCCTGCAACAGGATGCCAGTGAGATACAAGAATGAAGCTGAAAGCCAGATGGTGCATGACAAATTACATTTTGCTGCTGGTAGGAAAAGAAAACAGGGGAAAGGATGATCCAATGAGAATTCCTGCTTGAAAGCTACACATATAGTCCTGCTTCAAGTTTAAAAAAATGACCACACAGCTTGCCTAAAGGGATTTCTTTTCATTTAAATTGCATCTCACAAACCGTGCCCTACCTCTGACCTCCTTTATTCAGCAACAATTTAGTTCACGTAGATGCCAGCAAATTAGAGTACATTATAGTCATCATTGCTCACTATTTTCACTAGATTAATTCACTAAAGCTGAGCATATCTCTTCTCAGCCTCGTGAAACAAGATTGTTGAGGATCGCCTTTATGTAATAACACTCAAAATAATGCGTATTGCTGCATTGCTGCTGCTTGCACATTCAATAAAGATTACACAATGCAATAGCACATCAAAGCTATTAGATAAAAGCGAGTTTGAAGGCAAGTTTGAAAAGATGATACCAGAAGTAAGCGGGGGTTTGCAAACTAATGTGTAGAGGAGGAGGA
>VUQK01005204.1:5183-31761 GCA_015106715.1 Bujurquina vittata | reverse complement strand
TTTTTTTGGTTTTGCAAGAGCTGCTCATTTTCTGTTTCTCTCTTTTGTTTGTCTCTGAAAACATAATTGGTGCTATTGTCTGGTAGTCTGGTAGGTAATGTGCTCCAGGGATGGAGTGATTGTCAGTGGGCAGCAATTTCTGTGTTGACCTGTGATGACCCAAAATTTCCCTCTATAGTCATGTGTCAATTGGGCTTTGTTTAAAACTACCCCTTGTTTAGAATCTGAAATATCCTGTTGCTTTTTTTTTGCTTATTCCTCTTTTTTTTCCCTTTTTTGTTCGGCGTATTTTTCTAATAACTAATTCTTTATTAAAGGGACAATTAGAAACCTGCTAATCATATCACTTACAGACGAAAGCAGGCACCCATGATGACAGGCTTGTGCTGGTGACAACATTAATGCCCCCCAACATTAATGTCTATATAAAGGAAATAGACTGTATATAAAAATACTGGACTTTTTTAGTAACAAGGTCATGATACCAAGTTTTGCAAATATATTTTTTGGGACTCCAGTTCCATCACATTCAAGAGAAAGCAGACATTCGTGTAGCCCATATAGCCAGTGTAGACGACTCGCAATCTACACAGATAAATAAAAATGCAGGCCAGAGGGAAAATAAGATGATGTGGGGTGAGCTGTTACCAAAGCAAGCTCTAAAGACCGGCACCTTAAGATGGGTTCATCTAATTGCTATTCTTGAGCGTTACCTCTGGTTGACCTTTCGGTAACGTGAAACGTGAACTGTAATAAAATGGGGCGGCAGCTTTATCTGCTATCGTCTCCAAGAACTGTGACCTGCATTGAGTTTCCTGCACTTAAAAACTGAGGCAGTTTGGATGTCTTCGCTCATGTTCTGACATGTCAAACCCACACTGAGAGGGCTTAACTGGAGGCGTGCTGGTTAAAGACTCCTCTGCTCCAAACAATGGTTGGTGAAAGGCCCCTGTGTTCGGGATGCACTCTCCTCTCCCACAACAAGTGAGACATCCAGAGCAGAGTGACGCTCTTTATAAATGGATTGCAGAAAAAAAAATCAAGATTTTAACTGAGGATTTATTTTTTATTTTTTTCTTTAGAAGGCAAAGGAATTTTTGACTCATGTCTGCTTGTCTAAAAAAAACAGAAACATGCCCTATAACAACAGTGGTTTCCTTACTGTCAATGCTTTCTTTTTTTTCATATTGGCATCGCCTACGGCAAAAAGAGACACCACCATGGCTGTAATCAACAGCCACAGTGTAATCATGGTGTATGAATACTTTATTGTTATGGTTTAGAAATGTGGAGGGGGGTTACCTGGTAAAGGGTGGCATGTACGCTCCTGTGCTAGAGATAGTATCTTCTTGGGGGGGTTCAGATGGCAAGAAAACCTTGATCCAAAACAGGAAGGTGGTCTTTGTTCTAATAGATGTTATGACACATAGTTGTGTACTCCATCTCTGTGGGAAACAGGCGCAGCTTGTGGAGCTGTCATTTGTGTTTTTTAGTTCTGACGGTTCACATTGTCCTTTATAGTGCTCTGCCCTTTTTCAGAGCTCTATTATCTATTCAGTGTCTCCAAATGTCACTGGAAAACCAAACAAGCTGAATCTAGCCTGATAATAACTGGCTTTTAATGCAGATTAGCAAAATCTCTTCCTAAGGTTGTACTGTACAGTGAAACGGCCTGCACAGATTGCATTAACCACAGGTGTGTCGCAGTTCCTTCTTCACACTTCTGCTTTGTAAGTAAATAAAACTAGAATAAACAAAATAGTGATGGAGATGGAAAAAGCTTCCATCCGTTCTTTTCCTTAACCACGTATGTAATTCAGCATCAGGGGACTTGAGCCTGTGCCAGCTGACACTGGGTGAGAAGCAGGGTGGTCTATTCTATGATTTCAGCTAATTTCACTGCTAATCTATATATTGATCTTGATTAATTGTTTATTAGTCAGGAAAAGTAAATAATGTCGCAATTTTCCGACATTTGTTTAATCAAAATGCATCTTCTTTTTTTTTTGTAGCTACTTTGATCCTTTGCTCATACCGAGGCTGCTGGGTTGTGGCTGGCTGTGAGCTCCGGATAGTTTTAGCTTTAGGCACTTTGCTTTAGCTTCTTTAAGATATCCATGCTCAGCTGGGTGAGGGTGATTTAAGTTCCTGGTTAGATTACAAATGCTTACACGGTGGTTCCTCCATGGTTTACTTTACCGAACTTGTTAATGGCCATGGCTGAAAACGATGCAAAATACTAACGATGTACTTCTGAGTGTGCAAGCAGCTGTTTTCCTGCACTGCTGTTCATGTGTTAAGCATGCATGAAAGAGACATGCGTGAGGCTGACAGGCGAGTCACCGGACAATGAAAATCGGCCAGTTAAGATCTCTATTCGATCAGCACCTCACAGAAAAACATGAAATCCAGCCAACATTAGCATTTTATGGGTTTATACATATATTGGCCCTTTGGCACCTTCAAAATCTTGTCTTCAGGTCAGTTATCTAAAAGACTGGTTAATCAACCAAACGTTGTACCTCTAATATAAAAACAGGATTCACCTCTGATGAACTAAAGAGTCTCTTTCCCAGAAAGCTTGCCACAAAAAACAGACAGACTTTTCTTGTGCAAATAGCTGAACAAGACTGACTCCAACTATGCAGCTCTTTCATTAAAATTGGCTCTACCCATCTACACTACATGCCATAAAACTTTGACTTAATGATTCCTGTTAACATGTGTGCAGGAAATAAAAAAAACAAGGGCAAACGGCCCTGAAAATTTCTATTTAAAAAAATGTATTACAGTAATTGGCTGCCGTGTACGTCAATATGTCTGACGTGACTGATGGAGCATGCTTCATAAAACTTATTGCAGGCGCTTCAAACTCAACCACTGGGAACTGCTGTCACTGCCATATTATTCATAGCTGGGGTCAAACAGAGAGATAGAAATTGACCTATATTTATATTTTTATTTGTCTTTTTCTCTTCAGACTCTTTTGTCAACAGCCAGGAATGGACATTGAGTCGATCAGTGCCAGAACTGAAAGTGGTGAGTAACTTTTTTTTTTTTGTTTCTAACACTCCCAGTGTTGATTTGCCCTCAGAGGTTTCATCTTACTAACAGATTTAAATGTCAGTGGGAAAGCATGTTCTCTCCATGTAATACTGATTTTGCATTTCACATGAGGGGGAACATTTGAGAAATTGGCTGGACTTTTTCCCTGGCACATAGTGGGTGATTTTTAATGAGATGTGTTGGCATGGCGATACAGGGTGGTTTGCAGCAGGACACGAGATGAGTGACAGTTTTGGGCTAGGCCAGTGACACATCCTGGGTCTGCTCCCACCCGCCAGTGAAGCACACGCACAGCCGCTGCCAAATGCGCTACTAACATCCTCACATGATTTAATGCCTTCACCACATAAAGACTAGCAGCCTTGAAAGGCTCCGCTCTGCCATTCTCCCAGTGGATATACTATTTTTCCATGTTAGGTGAATTCATTGTTGTGGCACCTTGAAGAAGGGGAAACTTCAATGAAATGGAAAGGAGGGGATTCACATGAGCTCAAAGACAAACTTGCTTTATTGGCTTCAAACGCTTTAAAATGCGTCTGTTTCTTTTTATGTTTCTAAGGTGTTAATTGGCAGCTTCCACGCAGGGGTTTGTTAAATGGACCCGGTAAGACTAAATTAAAGTGCTGCAAAAATAGTAATCATTCTTTTCGAAACTTTCACAGAGCTGACGTGCGGTGACTAGATAATCCTGAAAGGAAGTTGGTCACAAATCTCTAAAGCTTTTTAATTTGATAGCAAAACTTGCCCCCCCCCTTTTTTTGATACCACAATAATAGGGGTCAAAACAGTTTCTTTAGATTAATTAAAATGATTAAAACCATGTGAGAAAACCTTCTAGTTTATCTGCCACAACAGTGAGCTGTACCCTGGTACTGTTCTTTCCATGATGGTGACTTAACTGTGGTCAAATCCTATTTTACTGCCATCTTTTGATCATCGCAGATCAGAGCTAAACATCTACAAAGAAAAGTGAACGTTCTGCAGTTGAGCAGTGCTGATACGGCATTTCGAGTTCATGAATCCTGTATACCAGCGGGCCACAAAGCCCAACAGTTAAACAGCAGGAACTCTGGTTGTGTGGCACATTCAAAGTCGATATTTGTTGACTCATAGCTTTTACGGCACCACAGCTTTTGCTAACTTAGAGCTTATTCATAGCTTATTCTGCTGGGGTACCTCATGATATGTATACTTCAGTTATAAAGAAGCTAGGTTAGGAAAAGACCTTGAACACAACTTCTTTCTTGCGCCTCAAACTTCCCTATAATTAGAACCATACCTGCTTTAACACCCACTAATGATCTGGAGAAGAAGAGGGCGATGGTGGGTAGAGGAGGAGCAGGAGAGGGAGGAGATGAGGCATGTTGCAGCCTTTGTTCTTCCCAGACATGCTGGCATCATCAGCCCACCCTCAGCAATGCATCACCCTGAAGGCACTGCAGTTTGGTCTGGCCTAGATGGTAGGGAGAGGACGAACAGGAACGACTTCAACCAAAAATCAGTGTATGTCCAAGGCCTTTGCACGATGAGATTTCAGACTCACATGGCCAACGAAAGGGACCTTTCCTCCCCTTAAACACAAACCAACTGGAGTTTTACTGCCTGCTATCTTCTAAGAACACCTAAAGTTTTTAATTAGATTTTCTACCCCCTAGCCAGCACTTGGTTTCAGTTCAGGCCAGTGTGTAATAAAAATCTACTTAGCACAGAAGCAATCCATCACAGCGGAAACAGAGTCACCTTTAGGTTCAGTGTGAAAGTTTCATTACTTTTTGCAGTAATTGCACCTTGACCACCACAAAAAAGGCATTTTTCAGTTTTTGAATAAATAACTTGTGTAATGGCGGAAAACTGGAGAAAATCTTTTCCAAAATGCCTTAAATGCAGACCTTTTTTAAGACTTCTTTTCAGTTGGGTCCTAATGCCTTGTCCTCTTTTGAAAGAATCATTTCTAAAACTTTAGTCAGTCACAAAACTATGATTTGAGGCTTACCAGCCTAACTAAAACATTTGGAATGAAATAAGATTTCTCTGTTTATTTCTGATATTACTGGCCTTGATGCAATGTTTTGCTGTTGCTGCCGCACACAATTTGCACATAATTTGCTGAAACCCGGAAAGCCTTTATGACTCAGCTTGAAGGTTCACTATTGACCTTGGAAAATAATTTGAAAAAAATGAATTGAAGGTACTTACATAATTTCAATGCCTTTGTGTTGGGATTTTTTTTTTCTCCCTGTCAAGTTACCGTTATTCTCATTTGAACCTAAGCGTCAGCTCACAGCTTTTTGCTCTTGGCCTTGCAGGGCATTGTGGGAAATCTGTCCAGTGGGAAGTCTGCCTTGGTTCATCGATATTTGACGGGCACATATGTGCAGGAGGAATCGCCCGAAGGTAAGCCTGCAGAAGGAGGTGTGGGTCAGGAGGTGATTGCAAACATGACACTCAACACAAAGATCAGAGCGATGCAGATTAATGCAGCCTGTTTACTGTGGCTCTTTTGACCTCAGTGCCTCGCTGCTGCAGCCTTTCATATGCGTTACATTGCTGGAGATGTGTGAAAACCTGGTATTGTCCTCTTCCTGTTAGGAGGGGATAAAGGGGGTGTGTAATAGGATATTTGAAATGACGAAGAATAAGGCTGGCTTGTTTGCCACTTTATTTGCCACACTGTGTATGTTTTTCTAATTAGCTTCCATTAAACTGTTTTGTGTTGGATATTGTGAAGCTTCCAGATGACGAGATTGATAATTGTCTCAGTTCTATTTCCCCCTTCGCTGGAAATGGTGGGAAAATGACAACGTGTAACATTTCTAAGTAATTTGGGGCTCACTGTTAAAACATGAAGGTAACAGTGGCAGTGTAAATTAACGTTTTTTTTTTCACAATCAGGCAGTTTTTACACATGTAATGCACTCGATTGAAAAGTATATATATATTTTTAATAAATAACAAAAATGGCCCCCCGTCTGGCCTGAAGAGTACTTCCTCTGCAAATTCCAGCAAGATGTTGGCAAACCCAGAGTTAACTGATGATCTTTGAGGGGTTTGCAGTGTTTCATTTTAGTGTAATTATAGTGAGGATGAGACATGAAGCGCATAATTAGTTTCTGGCGTTTTGCAGCACCATGGGAGAGGGAAAAAATCCTGGTAGTTTAATTAGTCCTTGAGAAATCAATGGTGGAAACGCTGGGAGAAAAAAAATCCTCCTTGCTTTATTCTGGCAAAGATATTGGTTCATATATGTCCGTTTACCTTTTACATCATTGTTCTGATACAACATATCTGTCTCGTGGATACAAGGCCCTCATTGTTTCTCATGCTTTAACACTGGCTTTACTCCAGCCTGAGTATTTACATTGCAGAGAAGCGTCACCCAGCAGAGGAAGGTTCATCCGTGGCTGTTTCTTCACTGTTTTGTTCCTGGGCTTTTTGCTATGATATCTGAAAAAAGGTACTGGGGTGTGTTACTATGGCAACACCGGATGGAGCTCCGTTGGATTGTGGCTCTGTGTCAAGGTCTAAGCCTCCATGTAAGCAGAGTATGCTTACTGCATGTTAACCATGCTTACCAACTTACCGTCTCTCAGCTGTGTGCAATGTTATCAGTGGCCTGTTTTTTTGTTTTGTTTTTTTAAAAGAGAGATTGAGCACAAATTCAAAATTATTCATAATTAGTCTTCATCATGCCAGAAAAAGAGTGTGTTAGTCTGCCTCATTTATTCAGAGTGTTTGCTTTTTCTGGCTCTAAATAAAGACAACGGCATTCTGGATGATTATGTAATTGAGATGTTTACTTCAAATTTCCATCCATGCTTTCTCCAGAGCCGTATGCTTTCATTACAGATACTGGTTTCTGAGATCTTCTCCCATAATCCAATTGGGCGTATGTACGTGTTGCCGGCTTCCACGCAAACCCTTTTTTTCTGATAGATCTTTGGTTTGCTCTGATCCAATCAGGATTCAAACATACAAGATGCAGAGACTTTTGTCTGAATCTGCAGAGCACTGTGACTTCAGTAGAAAAATATAAATAAATAAAAAAGCTGACTGGTGGTTTATGAATATCTCTCTCTGTTATGCAACCAGCATCCAGCGGGGTTTGAGAGCCTGTGCAAAAGGCTGGGAGAATCCCCGATTTGCCGAGTGGGCTAATATCAACTTAACAGCGTGGACGTGTGGCTCAAGTGGATATGTACTGCATGCTGACACGGGAAGAGTGTCCAATGATTAAAAAAATCTAGGGCTCCGCCCACTTATAGCTGCTATGATGTGAGATCTTTAGTTCTCGGTAGGCTGGTTTAAAAACACCATCTCCAATTTGCTGTTATTCAGTCGTCTTAGGTTCTGAAATTCCAGAGATCTGCTGCCTTCTACTTAATCTTTTTGGGATACATTTCATGATCATCCTAGACCTTTTCAAATGTGAGCCGCATTCAGTTTTTTTTAAATAGCCTTTGGCACATTTTTTGTATTCATACGACACCGTTTTCACTCTGAGGGACATCTCTAGCCTTGCAACTTTCTCATTTGAATGTTTTTAATCTCCACAGGATCGCAAACCATTCAAATGATATGCAAAATCTAATTTACAGCGTGGTTCTCCCATTGGTGTAGTCTTTATCTGCAGCCAGCTTTGCTAACGGCAAGGAAAATCTATTTGGGTTACAAAAGAAATGAAGAAAAGGGGAGAGAAACTTGAGGCTGGATGGGTGCTACGTTTTAGCTTTCCACTAGTTTCCCGTGATGTGACCTGAAGCGCAGCAGTTTCAGAGTAAGGAGACATTTATTAGACTCAGATTTTTTTTTTAATCTTCCATTGCTTACTTTCCATTGCTTTATTATCTTTTCTAAAATTAAGTCCACTTGTCTTGAGATTTCATTTATTATGATCAGGCAGAGAGTGTTTGTGAAGTGAAAGTCGGCCTTTTCGTGACTCTTGTGGCAGTGCAGTGATAGTGGCGCTGAACTGGATCCCTCAGCAGCTGTGCATTTGACACGCTAAATGGCAATTTCTCGCCCACATAATTGGCTCCAGAGAGACCTGGTTTCCTGTCAGCATGTGATCCAGACAACACCGTGTTCAGCAGGTCTAAATTGAGGAGCTGCACTTAAACTCAAATGCATATCAACAAAGTTTTAGGAGCCACACATTTGGATTGATTTCTCTTTATTTATTGCAGTCCCCTTCCCCAATCAATGAGTGTGAAATGTGTCTGTGGCCTTTTTTCTTTTTGGTAACCCCCCGGTGGTTGATTTACATCCTAACAGACAGTTTACACTTTGATTAACTGAATGATCGTGGAGTACACTTTTGAAGTAAATGTCTCTTCCTTTAGGTGGACGTTTCAAGAAGGAAATTGTGGTGGATGGACAGAGCTACTTACTCCTGATCAGAGATGAAGGGGGGCCTCCAGAATTGCAGGTAGGATGCTTAAAAATGTCTCTTTAATCAAAAGCTGCTGGGAAGAAACTGTCAAGCTGACAGAAACTGCATAGAAACAGACCATTACTTCTCTACAGGACTGTTTGGAGCAGACAGCAATCTGCGGGTATTCTACTAAAAGCAACAACAGATCGATACATAAACAGAGTCAAAATGATTTTTGTGGTCAAAGAGACGGCTTATTGTCTTATTAGTAAGCGGAATCTGAAGAGCAATGGCGCTATGGCTGATTGAAGTGAGCTTTAGGTGAAAATGTGCCAGCGATGTTGTGACACTCATGATGATGCAGCCATCCGACCCTTATCCTCAGTTATTTGTGAACCACGGTGGGTCCAATTTTGAGCTGCTTCAGGATTTTATTAGGCTTGACATTGGTTGTCTCCAATGTATAGTGCTTTATCCAGTCTGAGCACTATGAAGCCAAAGAGTCAATGATTCATGCTAAAATTCACTTATCAAAATGATCCAGTTGTCAAGTTGCTTTGAAAATGGCATGGCCTGGCTCTGCTAGTCACTCATATTTTTAGTTCATAATTATAAATGAGAACTTTTCATTTGTACAGCAAGGAGTTAGAAATGTGTTAGGAGTTTGAAGAAGATTGTCTTGCTGCTTCATTGTTTATACTTGAAGTGTAAGTTAGTATAAAAAGTAAATCCACTTAATTAGTGGAATCCCTGTTATCACAGCAAAGCCTGATATCTGCCTACTCACAGTCATACTCAAACTCGCAGTATTAAAGGCAAACGTGCCGCCCTAGATCTGACTTATTTTCAAGTTCACCTTGATGCATGTTAATAGGACCACACTGATATACAAACTTTTGAGTTTAGCCTGTTCCTTCATCTGACTCAGGGGTGCCGACAACAAGCTTGCACCGGCCATTTAAAATATCCCTGTTGCGGTACACAGCTTCACTACAGCCCATGGGGCTAATTGGCTAATTGGCACTCATGGGACAGATGGTTATTCAACTGAGAAACTGCTGTTTCATGTTGTAACGCCGGGCAAATGAGTCGAATCAGTAGAACGAACACATTCAAAGGTCTTGACTCATTCAAAGCCAGTGGAGCTTTATTTATAAGCTTATTTGAACTGTTGACATTCTTAGGAGGTCACAGAGGAGTATGGCATCATCTACAGTAGCTTGTTGTTGCCTAGCAACAGGAAGACGATACCCCCCCCCGGTAAATAAATAAAATAATAATAATAAAAATGGGCCAAAAACAGAGAGATTCTTTACATTTTTAGTGAGCTATAAGTTAATATATTGCATATTTGTGGTAACTCATAATGACAAACTGTTGTAGCAGTATTTTGGTTCTACAGTTACACAACTTACAAGTTGTCTTTCTGTTCTCCCCAGCATGGTTTCCAGCTGCGGCAGATGTTTTTAGCATAAGCTCTGATAAGCCCACTGTATGCTAACTGCCCAGCAGTAAATAGCAGTTGGACAATGTTAGCACAAACACACTGGGGTGTAAAGCGCTTTATATTTCCATGGGGAAAATGAAACGAGACCCATTTGTCTGGTGATCAGAAGCAAATGAACTCTTACGTGGTTATCTCTATCCTCACTGGCCTCAAGTGGGCTAGCCACAATATCCTTTTATTCATTGAGTAAATGTACTCAGTTACTTTACACCGCTAGAAATAAATAATCAGCTCTCTCGCGTGATTCTGTCTTCTAAATACAGCGTCATTAATAATTTTTTATTGCTAGGCCTACACAGATTTGAGAAGGGATTTGAAAAGATTCAAATGTAATAATGGGATTCAATTAATTGCAGAAGAATCAAAACTGCAGCCATGGAGAATATACACAAACTTGCTTGTGGCTTCATTCACAGGGCTCAGTGTTTCCGGTGATTTTACCTTGCAGTTGTTTTAGCAGCTAGTGATGCCTGGCTTGGCAAGGCTCCGATTTACGCTTGCATTACGCTCGGTAAGATTAGGGAATAGAAATGAGTGCAGCTCAGTTGTCAGCTGCCTGTATAATTACTGGCATAATTAAAGGCCTCCATTATGTTCCCGCTCGCAGGAGGCTGAGCACAGTTGTGGTTTGGAGGCTCGATTTGCCATTCAGTCCCTGTGGGGGTCTGGGCAAACGTAAAAGCTGAATAAAGAAGAGGGCATTACAGGAGTATAGTTTGTCATCTGATTGTCACTGTTACTAGGGCTGGGGATTCAACGTAGCCTCTTTCATACTATGGATGTTGAATAAAAGGGATTTGCTCTGCTAAAGGGAAACTTCTCTTCCCTGTTTGATCATAAACTATGCAGAAATTATGACACAAGATAGAGAAACTACACAGATTCCTATAATATGGTAGCAGTGGGAATAAAGAAGGCAGGCACAAATTCATTCAGTGGCTGCACCGTGGTCTGATACTTGAAAACGTTTCAGTGTCCTGAGACTGTTGCTACACTGCCCCCATCTGTACAAATGCAGGAAGTACAATAACAATAAGAGTAACATGTTTCCATAAAGGATTAAAAAAGGGATTTTTTTCCTCTTGATTTCCCACAAAAATGTTCCTTGACTCTATCAGAACAACATCTTTTGGGGGTCAGTGGTTTAGCAGTAATAATGCAAGCATTCATTTGTGTAAATGCTTTTTGTGCTAGCTTTTTTTCTTCGTTCTCCAACACATTAACTTTGCTCTGCCCTCAGTTCGCTGCCTGGGTGGATGCGGTGGTTTTCGTCTTTAGCCTGGAGGATGAAATCAGTTTCCAGACAGTCTACAATTACTTCTTGCGCCTTTCCAGCTACAGGAACACAGCAGAGGTCCCCATGGTCCTCGTTGGAACACAAGGTGTTTGCCCTACATCTGATATGTATATACAAATGTTCTTTATTGCCTCTTCCATAATAATGGTATAGAGTAAGTACTTGATGTTCTTATGCTGTCCTTTAATAAAAGATAAGTCAAGCATATTGAATTTGTATCTTGATGTCAACAAATCTCTGGAAAAGACCAAAACTGATAATGAATTCATCATATTAGTTATTGTCATCTGAGTACCAGCTTATTTTTGTGTAAAGCAGACCTCTGTTGCTGTCCACGCATTATTAAAACTCACCAGTAAGCCACACCGTTGCACACTGACGCTCATTGCAATGATCACAGGCACGAGAGCTTCCGTAATTTCTTGTTATTAAAGATTACGGTACCCCATCAGTTTTAGGAAATATGGAGGTGGTTTTCAGAATCAGAGTATATATTTGTGACTTCTCTGTGGGGAAAGGTGGGTCTCTGTTTTTTTGGTGGAATTTGTTGACAGTGTCTATAACACAGGATATTGCGACTTCATAGAAATAAAATGTTTAATCCACGTTTTTGTTTGTTTTATTGCTCTGTTCTGCTAGATGCAATCAGTGCTGCAAACCCCAGAGTGATTGATGACTCACGGGCCAGAAAGTTGTCAAATGACCTGAAGCGCTGCACGTACTACGAGACCTGCTCCACCTACGGCCTGAATGTGGAGAGAGTCTTCCAGGACGGTGAGAGGGGCTGTTTAAAAAGTGCTGATAGTTTAGACAGGAAGGTGCAAAGTGTAGCTCGAACGTAATGACGTTTTATTTTACAGCACACACAAGATATATTCAGTAAGTTGTCTGTCCTGATCTGTTTCAGTCGGCTGATGAAGCAAATAGTTGTTGGTATTTGATAATTTTAGGATAAAACCAGTCCTTCAAATCTAAGAATATATGCTTAAGAACAATATTCAAAGTCAGCATTATTACTGTTAGTTATTAGTGTCATGTTTTCTGTGAGGGTGTTGAAGGTGCAAAAGCAAATGAACGGGACAGGAGTTTGGAGGGAATGAGCAATATTTGCCAGTTTTTATAGCCTGGAACGCCCTTCTGCCAACCCGCCCATGTTACCCAATTTCCACCTGATGCACAGCCTCCACGGCGTGATGCAGCTTCCTCCTAGGAAACTGTTGGATCAACACAACTTGGTTCAACATTTTTCATGCTTTCTTGTGTGACTTTGTAAAGATGAGAAGGATTTGTGTCAAAATTTCCATAATGACACTTGTTTCTCTTTTTCTTTACCTCGGGCTACTTGTAAAGTACTATAATAATTCAAATTCAGTAACATACGATTGCCAGTACTGTAATTAGTCATTGTGCAAGCTAGCTTCATGATCAAGGCTTCCATACAAATGCGGACCTCATTCAGTTCGGTGTAAACGATGGAAAAACACCATCTCTTATATTGTCTCTTTTTCAAGTATCTGGAAACTCTTGAGTTTTTCCCTGAATCCATAATTGAAGTTGTGAAACTGTTATTTGGAAACTCGCCTGCTTCAACTCTGGCACATTTTCCCCTCGGGCTGCAGCTCCTTTGAAAGGCTGTCATCCCTTCAGAAAACATCTGAATATGTAACGCTGTGTTCACTTTGCATTTCACTGACTGTTGATGCGCAGGCACGTTGTCTCCCCTCCCTGCCTTAATTGCTTCCTGAAGCCCAATTTGAAATAATTAAAAGAGATGAAGGGAGCGCTGGCTGTCTGGAGAAGTTACCCAGTATCATTCGTGCCCTCCCTCTGTATTTGCCATGCTGCAGCAGGCAGCCGGGCATTATGGTCCCAGCTGTCAGCACAACTTCATATCATCTCTCCTTCCCTCAATGCTAATTCACGTCACGCAGCCGTGAACATCACCTCCCTCCTTCCGTCCCTCGTGCTCCACCCAGTTGCGTGTGCAGCGAATTAAGTAACGGGTTACGCCACCTGCATAGCCAATCGGGCTGTCACGTGGTGACAATAGTCCCATTTGGCTAACATCACACTATAGAGCTCATCGACTGACAGGAGAAAAGTGCCATTGTGTGTGATTACTTTTCTTGGTATTAGAGGTACCTTATTTTCCCAAGAGACATGCATAAGCAGTATGTTCCTCATTACCTGACTGGAAAACAAATAGCCCGAGGAGGTTTAGATAATGTGTGCAGTTGGAGTGCTCATTTGATAATCAGACAAAAAGTTGTTTTCCTTTGTCGTTTTTAGCTCCCCACTTTTTTTTTCTTTTTTTTTTTACACTTCCACTTAGGATTACACGTAGTGATGCAATAGTCCACATCTGCCATGGTCATAAATTAAGACAGCTGATTCCTGCACTCATTTCTGAGACGGTAGATGTTGCCAAAGCCAGTCTATGGGAAGCCTGCCCACTTGCTGTTAATCTTATTGTGCAGTGTTGGGCTGCAGTTTACCCAGACGGCCCCTCACAAGGTGGTCCTTAACCTCCTGAGACCCTGTGTTATCATATGGGGACATTACATTTAGTCATTTCTGCACCTTATACTTCATTCTGCTCAGCAGTGTTTGATACTTTGTCAAGAAACATTGACTTTATTTTGTTTTGCTGTAAAATAAACCCACTGTGCCCATACGAGAAGATGTTTTTTTCTTTTGTTTATTTTAGCATGAATATGTAACAACTATATAATTAACAACTTTCTGTTCAAAGAGGAACTTGGTCCAACTAATCAAATAGCAGAAATAGCAAGAGAAATGAAAAGTGCATTTCGAACAGGAGCTCGGGTCTCAGGAAATTAATGAATAATGAGTGAATTGAGCTAAATAGCTGGAATAATAAAACGTCCAGAACATACTTCAGTTCTCATAAATATAGTGTTGATTTAATGTCTGAATGGTAATAAAACTGTCCATTTTGTTTCGCTCAGACTGAAGCAGATTTTGTCGGTAAAACGTGAGGATGCTGCTGATGTGCGCTGATCAGTTGGTTAAATATTGATGACCTGTCAGCTGACGTAGTCCCTCGATGGCGCTGGATTCTGTTCGGTAACTCTAACGGGCATTTGGAGCGTCGTCAAACTAAAACAAAAGCTTGCATTTGTATCAGAAATTATGGCAAATGAGGTGAACTTTATATTTTTGGACTATTGCGCCTATTTACTGTGGACTGTGACAGACACCACCTGTGAAACCTGAAGTCAAGGGATGGGAATTCTCTATCTAGGAATTCTTTGATGTTCCCCACCATTAACAATGTGGTTGCAGGATCAAATGTGATTCTGGTTTTCACGTTCCCACAACGTAAATGACTTAATCCCTAAAACTCTGTATTTCTGTTCTGGCGATTATTTATACCCAAAGTTGGTGGACTGGATGAGTTAATGGTATCCTGCTGTGTGTTCGCCTCCAGTTGCCCAGAAGGTCGTGGCCATGAGGAAAAAGCAGCAGCTCTCTATTGGTCCATGCAAATCCCTCCCAAACTCTCCCAGCCATTCGTCAGTCCCTGCTGCATCGATCCCCTCTGTTCACATTAACCAGGTAAGATCCAAATATTCACTGGCCACACTGTGATTATGTAAAAAGTCTCCAGTTTATGTAATTCTTCTCATAGTGATTGCTTGCATTGTTAGTGTGGGTAATTTTGCCCACATCATATTTTTCATAAATTGACCTGCTTTTGTCCCCCTGTTTTTTTATTTCTTACTATTTCTCTTTCCTCCTCCTCCTCCCTCCTTTCTTTCCTCTGATTCTGTCGGTTCCTGTTAATCTCTCTCGCTCCCCAGGCGGCCAATGGTGGGGGTGCATTCAGTGACTACTCCTCCTCCGTTCCCTCCACCCCCAGCATAAGTCAGCGGGAGATGCGCATTGAGACCATCGCTGCCTCCAACACGCCCACGCCCATCCGCAAGCAGTCAAAGCGCCGCTCCAACATTTTCACAGTAAGTATGCGACAGCTGATGCAAAGCAACACCCACTCACACTACTAGGAGGCATGTTGCGGAGCGCACTTTTTCCAGCAGAGGGAGACAGGTAGCTCAAAATGCATAAAAAGCCACCTCTCCTGCCTCCGATGCAGGCAAAGACAGTGTCTTGTTCACACAGCACAATGGGCAAAGGAGAAAAAGACGAAATAAATCTCATTAAATCCCTCAAATGCACCAAAAAGGAAAAAAAACAAAAAAACCTTAAAGCAAATATCAAAGATAAACACTGTGGGAAAAAACATTAACTCTTTTCATGTCCTTCTTCTTTTCTAATTGGATGTAGTGAGTGCACATGAATTAAGTTCCTCATCTCACCCATAACAAACTGGGCCCTCTGCGCTGTCTAAATCTTTGACCTTCCTCCCCCCACCCCTCTTATTTTTGCTAGATCCTTTCTTTGCAGTGACTTCCCTTTTGGGGAGAGACGGCAGCAACATTCCGCCAATGCCACTTCTCCTGCCCGATCAAGCTAAACTTAAAGTCCCAACCAACCTGTGGCCTGTTTACACGCTGCTAATAATGCATGCCCGCACCCTTAGCACCCCAGCTTCAGACAGAAGTGCTTTAACTGGCCACTAATCAACTTGCTGAGTCCCCATTGCACACTTGATTTCGATCGCTAAGATTAACTACCACACCAGTATCCCGACACCCCCTGTCTGCCTGCTCTTTACCCCGTGTCCTGTCATATTTGCCCTTTGCCCTAACCAATAGCATATGTGTGCACTAACCACTCTAATTTCCTTAGCTGTCCTAAGCTTGTCTTTTACTTGTAGCCTCCTCTGCCCTGTTCTTCTCCCTAGCCTGTTCCCCCTCTCCCTTTTTTTCTCTTCCCAGCCTTCTCCTTTGCTGCTAAGCCTTTCCTAAACTTGCGTAGCCAGACCTGAGCCTCCTGAAGCTTAGGGAGGTCTGAAAAAAAAAGAAGCTTCAAATCAGTACAAACAATTCTCTAAAGTGCTTGTTGGTGCTCGATAGAAAAAACAATTTCCCAGCTAAATCAATGGCTGATTCATACGCTTTATTTGTCCCCAAGTTTTCTATTTTTTCTCCACAGAGCTTTGTGAGCTTTATGAGACAGAGATCAGGCTATGTGAGATTACTCCTTTCCTTCTCCCATGTTATATCCCCTTTCTTTTGCCTATCTAGCTCCCCCTCACCTCTTTCTGTCACCTGTTTCCTATCTCATGCCTTTTTCCTCTCTCCTCTCTTTCTAACTAACTCCTCCTCTAACCTCCCCAATCTATCCCCTCCCCTCCTTTATTTGTCCTACCGCCTTCATCTTGTTGCCCCAGCTGCTGGGGAGCCGCAGATTTTGCGGCGACTGAGCAGTACAGGCTGTGTGCTAGCTCCCCTTGTTGTCTCCCTTCCCCCCCGCTAGGTAGTGACTAACCATGTCCACCAGAGAAATGAGCCTCTCCCCGTCCGCGTCATGGAGATGCCGAAGCACGCCACCTACCCAGTGTGGGTGCCAGAGTGGCAAGCCGAGCGGGAGTTTCAGCTCATGACCTTCTGAGGAGCAGCGAGCCGAGGGAGGGAGGAGGGAGGGGGAGGGAGGAAAGGAGGAGGAGGAGAAAAAGGAGGAAGGGACGGAAAGTTGACGGGGCGATGTCGACATTTCTTCAGTGACACTTGAAGAGTGCGATGGGCTCAGGAGAGGAAGACTTGCTTTGCAAAACCTCCTTGCCATTTTACGAAACAGCAGAAAGAGAAAATATTTCATCAACAAAACAATGCCGAGGATGCTCCTTTCCTAGCTTTGCACGTTTTAAAAATAAATTGGCATCTGTGTTACAAGTTCACAAAAAAGTTCTGCCAATAGACCGCAGGTTGCCAGATACAGTCTTGTAAGTAGGTGAGTAGATTGTAAGCAGAGTTCAGAAGGCTCAAGAAAAGTACTCACTTTAAGAAAAATGCCTTAATGTCATTGGTAGACGAGCCCTGGCAGATCAATGCTAGACACTCTTTAGTCACTACATACAAGGTCCATAAATCTGAGATAATAGCAACACATGTCACAATCATGGCACTGGCATTGGGACTCTTAAAAATTAAGAAAAATCCTTTGCATTGTGCAGTTTACTTAGATCACAGTGTTGGAGAGTAAACGAAATCTGGCTCCAAAAATATCAGTTATGATTTATTTATAAAAAAATAAAAAATAAAAAAAGCCCCATGAAATATATCAGTCCTTTTTATTAATAACTTTGCTTTATTTAAGTAAGTAAATGAAACTTAAAGCTTTACATCAGAAGATCTTCTCACTCTGTCTTTTCACCACCCTCACTAATCACCAACCACAACCATTTCAAGCCAGTTTCCGCCATAACTGTCCTTGGCCACTAGGTGTCAGCACAGTACACGTTATTCTTTCCTAGTGCTTCCATAGTCAATAACTAAACGATGTGTTTTGTAGTCTGTCTGTGGTTTCCTGAGCTCTTCAGGCTGTCTGTCCCTTTTTTGTGTTGAAAAGCACACTATTGAGGAATATAAATGAATATTACAGCATTTTTATACTTAATTCCATCATTCGTTCATAGTCATTCAGCCCATTTATTAATGTCCGCCACTCAGTGTTTCTCCATTTCATATTTTAGTCGCTTAACTCGTTTCTCAATCTCCACGTGTGAAACAGAACATAAACAAAACAACAACAACAAAACTAATAATATTCATTTGACACTGTTTTTTAATATTTGCAGATTTGTGCTTCTGTTTCCAACCTTTCTTCAACAAAAAGGGCTTTCCAACTCCTTCCGAATTAGAAGAGCATGATGGTTTAAAAAAAAAAAAGAAAAAAAAAAAGAGTCCCCCTGCTTTGCCAGTCCTGATATAGAGGAGATTATTGTTTGAGGACTTGCAGCTTGTTGCCGCTTTACCCACAGTGCCCTGCCGCATTTAGGGTAATGCGTAGAACGTATGGAAAACATAGGACTTTGCGTCAAACGCGACCTAAAGTTGAGTGCACTCGAGTCTTTGAGTGCACTCAGAGTAGACTGTCTAATGTCACGGCGTGAGACAGACTGTAGGGACTCTTGTGGAAATGCCCCATCCACCCCTTGTGTCCGAAACCCCCAACCCCCCAATCCCCCCTCCCCGTGCTCTCATTCAGACATGCCGTACAAAAAACATGCTGTACAGTCAAGTCACTTTTGGAACAGTTACCCAGCCACCTAAAGGACACAACCTTTCCTTACATGACATCACGCTGCCTTTTGCCATAAATGAGGACTCAAGGACTAGAGGTGCCAAGTTGTTTCTTTTTCTTTCTTTTTTTTGGTTGTTGTTGCTGTTTTTTCCTTTTAGATTTTCCTACATTCATTTGGTCTGTTTTTATTTGATTCGCTCTCTTTTACCAGGACGTTTTGAAGTATTGAATGGATATTGAAAATGTGATATAAAGGTATTAACGCAGAGGTATTTTAGATTAAAACAGTTTGGGGTAGATTTTATGAAGGCCTTCATAAAAATTAGTGTAGATTGTCAGGGTGTTGCGGTATTACAGAGGGATAATATACTAACAATTGCCAACAAATGAAACTGGGTTGCACCGACTTGTATGAATGTAGTTAAACTTAACAGTTATTTTTCTTTTAATTTCTTTTAATTTATTTCTATTTCCAGATTCAGTTTTAATTTATTTTTAAATTTATTTTCATTTTTCTCGGTTTAGGTTTGGTACAGAGATTATGAACTATTGCATAATCGCTTTTCTATCATGAATGGATTGACAAAAATATAGACTGCTGTATATCTTGTATTGTATTTTATTTACAATGGTACTCTATAAAAAGTACATACATATAAGGAATATATGAAATAACTGTCCATCCTATATTTTGTGGGAACTGCAATGTTTGGCTCAATCTGTTGAATATTTTGAAGTGACTTTGTGACTTGCTTTGTATGGTGTCTGTATAGAAGCTAAACAAGTCATCATAAAAAAATAAAATGTTGGAAAAAATATAAATGCCAGAGTTGGTTTACTTGAACTCAGACTACCTCTTTTCCATTGGTGACTGGACATCTCTCATGTTCTGAGTGAGACCATACACACTCATGTCTGTCCCTACCTGTACCTCATCTCTTTATTTATGTTGGGGTGGGAAGGATATGATTAAACTGTTTCTTTTAATGTCAAGTTTTAGTCACTGTACCACTGTTTGGGTTTTTTTTTTCTTTCCACAGGCATTCCCAGGAGTTTTAATGCTGATGTATTTTAACATCTCTGACACTTAAATTGTCTGACCTTGGCAGATTGATTTTGTGTCCTCCTAGGTTTTGCAGGCTGGAGGAAGAAATGCTACCAAAGCCTTCTAAATAAAATAAATAACCATTCTCCTCTCTTTCCTTTCTAACCTGTTATGACATTTAACATATTGATCATGCTGCAAAAGCCCTTATTATGTGACTATGTGAAAGGCGCAGCTGATGCTACAGTGGGTGCAACAGCAGGTGGCCTGCAAGGTCCGCTAAGGGCCCGCTGGGTCTCAAACAGAGGGAAGGATCTACCAAAAGGGTTTCAGGGCTGAGTCATGACTCAATGTGTGGTCGTCTCTGGTCTCCTCTGTGTTGAGATGTGTCTAGTGTGGTCTTGGTTTGGTCTCTATTTATTTTCATATTTTTTTTTTCTCTTTTTGACTTGCACGTCGGTGTTACTGCTATTTGTTCCGCTGGTCTGCTTGTCTGTTAATTTGGAGCTTCTTTTAAGACTTTTTATTTTGCAATGCTGAGTTTCTCCACAAATACAGCAAATGTCCTAAACACCCTCTTACCCCCAGTCTCTTACCCTCACACACACACGCCCCAACACGCACAACTGCACCCAAACTCCCCTCACACCCCACGGCTCCCATCTCTTCCTCCGTGTGTCGCTTCGGTGTCTGACTGACTTTCTTGTTTCCTTGCAGTCACGGAAAGCCAGTGAACAAGCAAAGAGCGTTGACAGTAAAACAGACAGCATAGGCAGTGGAAGGGCCATACCTATCAAACAGGTAAGCAGATTTACTAACCTTTTTCTTTACCCCACTACAGTTCCCATAGTTCCCACGGTAAGTATGGCTCCTTTTGTGTCAGTAGATATTGGAAGTAATTTTATTCAGTGTGATTTTTGGGAAAAGTCATGTGTCACTAAGTCCACTAGATGGCGGCACAACCCAGCATAACAAATGCGATGCAAGTGGGCACTACTACCACTAAGCTATGTAGAGCACATACCTGTCAAAAGAAATTAAGGGTTTGATTGGATGATTTTGGTTTGGACTGACCGTTGTTGCTTCATTGTGCGTTCAACAAATTACACAGCCTGTCAGTAAAGATTTTGAACTTCAATATTTTGCTTGTCAAGATTTGATGTTATTTAAGCGCTCCTTTGAGCAGCACATATATAGATTTATAAATTATGTTAAAAACCATCTTTTTAAAAAAAATTTTACATTATATTTTACACAATATCACACGCACAGTTTAGGGCTTATTAATAGATTGTGAATTGTGATAGTCTTTCCTCAGCTGACAGTTCCTTAAAATATACATCCTGTTTTATTTGTGCTTACTTAAAAAAAAAAATTGGACATAAAGATATTATCCAGTGTTAGTAAAAGTATTTGACATTATTAGCTGTACATGATTCCAATCCAGTGAGCAACCTCCACAGTAACCCGAAATTTGAACCACTGTGTGCATCTAATTGTGTTTAAGTTATATTTTTGCAGTTTATTCATGCATATCTATATAATGTCCCATTAGACAACATTTTTGTAATATTGGCTTTTTTTTCTTTTTCTTTTTTTTGTGGTGGTAAAAATGCCGCAATATTAAATTTAAAATATTCTCTTTATTATTTATTGATATTTTATTTTCTTTTGTATGTGTGTGTCTGTTTCTTTATTGTTTCCCTATATTGTATTAGTTTTACGCAATCACACAATGCAGTAAATGGGATCAGATGCACAGCAGTAACCCCCCGAATGAAATTAAATCATTTCTAAAGGTCCGACTGTAAGGAGGAGTAAATGACACATTGATTAGTAATCACTCCTGATTATATGAGGGCTGTTGAAAATAGGTCAGCATTCCTGTATTATCATCTTTACCTGCAGCTGATCGAGGACAGTGTCCTTTCTTTTGAAAATGTTTTGCCAGACCTCTTCGTTCCCTGTGGGAGGAAATTGCCAAGGCTTTAGTCTGCCTGATATAATGGCAGGGTGACGCTTTCGAGCCGTCTGTCTTAATCAAAAAACATTCCTGTGTGTTTGTAATAGATACAGTTTCCTATGAGGTGATCACTCTGTGGGCGACGATAGATGTTTGTGTAATAGCATTTTATGCTACTGAAAAATGTGTGTTCCAGTTGTTTGTATTTGTTTTACACTTATTGAGCAATAGAAGTTTAAATTGTGGATCTGTTTGAGCACAGCACCTCGGGAACAACTAAAAATACCTTCAAAATGTAATATTTCATGATGGCCGCTTTACAGAGATGTCATTTAGGTCTCAGTGATGCGGCTGCTTTTTTGTAGACCTGTGTAATTCCCTGCAGATTCTCACCAGTCTGCAGGTTAGTGGGATTTAGATTTTTTTTTTTTCCCCAGATCAAACCAAATCCCCCTCAGAGCAACTCTTTCAGTCTTAGCCGGCGCATTAGTGTGACCTCCTCTCTAAAGTGCACGGCCAATTTCACTGAGAATCATGGCAACTTTTGGCAAGATATGAAGCCATGCTTTATCTAAAAAGCTCTCCTTTTGGATGGGCAGGGGTGCAATTTGGATACAGATGTGGAAAGGAAGGATGTGTGTGTGTGTGTGTGTGTGTGTGTGTGTGTGTGTGTGTTGTGGATGGAGGGGGGGACTAGCTGATCTCCAGGCCAGCGAAATGCACAATCAAGGAGATCAAAGTATCAATGTGAGCTTAATTACCACTACACCCCGCACCCCCACCCCACACCCTCACACCATCAGGCCAAATTACCCACTGCATTGCCCCCCACCCCCTTCCCATCTATAAAAATAGTGAGGATAACAATGCACTCACTGCTGAGGAGCCGCCAGCAGCTCATCATCCCCCAAACCAACGCACACACTCACACACACACACACACACACTTTTTTCCTTTCTCCCCGGTGTGTCACAAAGGGCCGGCCTATCAGTCAGCCACAGTGGCAGTTTGCAGCTTTTCTCCTGGTCATCTGACAAAAGGAGAGAAAGACACTATCTCCTGTGTGTAGATATCACAATTGTGCGGACACAGAGAGTGCGTCTGACGACTGGCCCGTTTCCTTATGTCGCACAAGCTTGACACACTCATCTGTGTGTGTGTGTGTGTGTGTGTGTGTGTGTCAAGGGGAAGCACAGGACTCCATACATCTCCTTGTGATGTCACACTATCACATAAAAGACTTCATTTTCCAATCTAGTTTGGAGCCACGATGATCAATTAAATCAAGTCATACGTCAGGCTTCCAATTATTGAAAGTGATCTGATCTATAAAGATATTTATCACAGTCATAATGGGCAACTGTTCGCATAAAATAACAGAAAAATTAGTGTGCATGTGTAGATTTTCACATAATTGCCTTAGCATCTTTATTGATCTACTTCACGGCTCTGATAAATAATTTGAATTCCACACTGATTGCGTGTATAGATTTGTGTATGCTTCAGTAAGGCCACAAGATGAGGAACATATTCGCTTGTAAAACATGCATTATAAAGTTGCTAGAGGCCCTCTGACTGGGTCATTTACTTTGTATGATTAGAGAGACATTTAAAAAGTGTTTACATTTCTTTTATTGACCAAATTGAGGAGAGCCCGGGCAGTCAGCAACTTATCGATTGAAAGGACACAAGTTTCTTCCTCATCAAGTGTGAATAGTTACAAAACAGTTAACAGAGGTTTTTGAACATTAAAAAAAAAATTACAGTTTAAGTCTTAAGTTTAAGGTCTTAAAATTATTTCAAAAAAATGAAAAGTGTATTGTTCTCACATTCTGCTTTCTGTTCTCCAAAAGGTTTTGGGTTCTTCCATTTATTCCAGTACAACAAATTCAGCATTACTTCCTTAATAAACAACAGGCTTTTTTTGGGGCATGAATCGGGGTCTGGATTAGTATGATTGTCGGCAAACAGCCTGGTGCCCAGGTCACCGAGGGTCAGCTCTTCCTGATGTGTTAATCAGGATTAAAGCCTGCAGGATGGTCAGGACTAGCAAAACACTACCCCTTTGACCCCCCCCCCCACACACACACACACACACACACACACCTCCTCCTTGGCGCTTATACTCACACAAACACACACACACACACACACGCACGCACACAGGGCCTGGCTGTAAAAGCACAAACATTGCCCCAGCTTAATCCCCTAATTAAGCAGGCCCCTCCTCACTGTTTAACCCCAGAGAGCCTCCTGGCCCTTGCACTCAGCAGCGTTTGGTCACCTCCAGCAGAGGAACTCCATTGTTTACCAGTGGATTTACTCAGCAGATAAGGAAACCATGTGAGGCCCTAAAAGGCCCCAGAAGATAAAGTTGAATAGAATAAGAGATGAGTGGGCTTTGAAGAGGGTAGATCACACTCTCTAATCCCAGGATTGAGGGGTCTTCCAGAGTTCAGCATGTTATGTGCATGAATGCAGGGAGGAGGTCTGGCAAATTGGATTGTCTCTGTTTCTGAATGGTCCGTATGACAGTGGAACTTGTCCAGCTTTGGAGGTTCAAAAGGGCACGGAAGCAAAACTAACATTTCATTAAACCTGTCAGCATCGAGCTATAACACAAAGAGATTAATTGCAATTGTTAGGTAATCGCCAAAAGGTTTTTATGTAATTACTTCCATACTGTTTCATAATTGTCACTTAATATGATGTTTGTTTGCTTTATGATGTACCTCCAAGAATATTCTCCACGAAAACGCAATAACAAATCTGTAATAACAATAACAACACTGTTTTATGGTATTTAACATCCATAATGGCTCATATCATCGACCGTGCTGCTCTGAGAAGAGCATATGCTCACCGTGATGGCTTGTCTCTTACAGGGAATCCTTCTGAAACGAAGTGGCAAATCCCTCAACAAGGAGTGGAAAAAGAAATATGTCACACTGTGTGATAATGGCGTCCTCACTTACCACCCCAGTTTACATGTGAGTCTCAACCCCCCACGCCCCCCACACCCCCATCCCCACTGCTTCCATTCCCATTTCTTTTCCACTCGGCTTTATGGGTTTGTTACACTACTGTTTGTACTCGAGGGTGCTGCTGGAGGTTTTTAATGTAGGACTTTTTCAACTGCTGAGCACGATTCTCTTGATGCGATTACATTTACCACCATTGCTGGTGGAAACTGGATTACAAGCACATATGCACATGAATTCAACAGAGACCTATTGCTGTATGTAACGGCCATATTAGCAAACCCTTGGACTTTTAAGCTTAGCATTAAAAAACAGGGTGTCCTAGTGGTCATCTCTGCCTACCCTGTGGTGCCAATCCACGGTGTTGGCTAATGGAGACATGGCTGTGCTGCTGCGTGCCTGCCGTGCCCAGACCCCACGCTGGCTTGTATTTATAATGGTTCTCACTGCATGGCAGCAGAGCCTGACCAGCCTCCCACATCCATCTTTGTCAGAGTCCCGCTGGGCTGCTAATACCTCTTAAACACTCGGCTGGCTGGCAGCAGACAGCTGAGGAGCCCGGTGCTCCACTCAGAAATGCCCGTCTTTGCCCTCCGATTCCCTCCATCACTCTCTGATTCTTCCAGTCTTGCATTCTGGATGTCTAGATCATTCGGTCACATATTGTCAGCATCTTGTCACTAATGAGACAACTCAAACTTTGAAAACCAGCCCAGTGGTTAGACACGAACCCTGTGTGTGGTCTTTTTACTCTGACAGTGTGTTAGTGGTTTAATTTACAAGCAGTTATTAGTAGAGCGGTGCCGGGCTAAAGTGATGTATGTAATTGACTGAACAGGCTATCTCTTGATCATTACAGCTATTACAGGTCATCGGGGCAATCTATGAATCTATGAATCTGTTGACTTACAGAGGGAGGTGAAATAAGGCTGACAGTTACATTAGCTCAAGCTCATTTTGAGCAGTGGAGCAGAGAAGGAGTAAGAAAGGGAGGAGGAAAAAAAAAGGGGGAAAGAGAGAGATTGAGGAAAGGCGCGAGGGAGGGAGGCAGCCTGAGAGTGAAAGAGGGGAACCTTTAATTTCGCAGTCAGCCAAGCCATCCACACAATCACCTTCTGTTAATTCTATCTGCTACATCAATTAAATTGTTTGTAGAAACTAATTGAATGTGGCTTAATCACACATCTTAATAGCTTTGCACGCTTCGATCTGGCTGTTAATTCCAGCAATAAAATGAAATGAGAGCGCTCACTGGGTAATTAGCGAGGAGGCTTGGGAAAGAAATGAGTGCTTTATGACACGGTAATAAAGCAGAGGAGCCGGTGGGGGGACGGCAAAGGCCGAGCTCGCCTCTATCTGGATCTTTTTCTGCTGAGCCCAATGATTTTCACCTTGGCTTCCCACATTTGGGCAGTAGTCGCTTTAAACCAAATCAAATGGCCAAATTGAAAGAGAATGAGACAGTTTGCATTCATTAAGCCTAACATCTCGCTATTTGGAGAGACGGCGTGGGCACAGGTGATGTATAATGGCTTTACAATCATTTTTCCACTATCACACAGCCGTAGTGGAAGGTCTAAAGATGGGTTGTGACTAATGGGGATGGAAATTGAATAGTCTTTTAATTTGTTTTTCTTCCGTAATTCCTGGATTCTTGTTGGTCCACAGTGCGTAATCAAGTTGGTAAATTGTGGGATATATCTGGAAATATTTGGACTCTTAGGGTGGTTTAGGGTGTAGACTGCTTGATAAGACTTTCGTTTTCTTATTTTTTACCTCCTGTAGGACTACATGCAGAATGTGCATGGAAAAGAGATCGACCTGCTGAGGACAACAGTTAAGGTCCCTGGGAAGCGGCCACCCAGAGCAGTGGCCACTGTCGCCCCGACTGCTAGTCCCAAAACCAACGGGTTGACCAAGGACCGCAGCACTTTGCAGCTGGGCATAGGAAACACAGGTTCGGTATTGAATACACCATGAAAATTAATGTGGAAATTTTTTTGGAAGAAAAGAACATGCTCTAGTCATCAAATATTTTTCAAACCAAATTAAGTTTTATCTATCTATCTATCTATCTATCTATCTATCTATCTATCTATCTATCTATCTATCTATCTATCTATCTATCTATCTATCTATCTATCTATCTATCTATCTATCTACCAGTCAAATGTTTT
>VUQK01005203.1:10281-61301 GCA_015106715.1 Bujurquina vittata | reverse complement strand
CCCCTTTTCTTTTTTCCTTCTTTTTTTTTTCTTTTTTTTTTTTTTTTTTTTTTTTTTGGCATATTTATATCTGAGTAGGAAATGACAACTTGCTTTTTGTCGCATCAAGTTCATGTTTGAGTCCACAGCCCGCCCGGCAGGCGTTTTTCCATTCTAATCAAGTCAACAAGCCTTCTCCAGTTCCCTCTGGTTATCACAACTTTAAAATAGTTCATTCTCAGCTCACCACAGGCCAAGCGCAACAGTCCCTCTCTTGTTTACCACCTTCTATGCGTGCATTTTTTAAATGCTTCCCTTGGTGTGTTGTTTACTGAATTAGTTTCGCCACTCAGTGTGACCCCAGTCAGTTTGGCCTGGGTGCTTTGAAGATGAGCACGCTGTGTTAATCAGTCAGACAGTGAGGCCGGTGTTTGGCCAGGCCAGACAGGCTCCAGAGCAGTTAAGTGACGTCCACATGTCGCTTACTGAGGTTGCCTTACACTGCTTTTATATTGGTGTGCTCCTGCATGGTCACACGTCCCATTTCTGCTGTCAACAAATCATCGTCATATTACACAGTTATAAACATACTGGAAGATGATGTAATTAGCTGTCATTTTTTGTTATATAAATCTGTTGCACTTGCTTTTGATTGACAAGGTATAATATGTCAGGTAAAGGTGGTTGTCCATCAACTCATTTTCAGTTCTTCAATTATTTGGACTTCTTTCTATTTGCAGAGCATTTTATTTTCAGTTGATTACGAGAGAAAAGATCCTGTAACTTACTGCAGTTTGGGAGAAATTGTGAGGTTTATTAATTTCTTTTATTATGAAAATACAAGTTTGCATTGATGAAAAATTTACCTCTGTTTTTATATTCTGCCAGTTAAATTTCTTAGAAAGAAAACAAAAAGCAGTATCGACATGTCACACTTGGAATCGGTCAAGAAATTTACGATCAGCGCGTCTCTATATTTTAGTAATACTGAAATTACATAAATATCTAAAGAAGTAGTTCTGATAAGCAATTTAATCATCATGGTGCCCTAATTCATTCATCACTGATGGTGTTTAAAGAGTTTATTTGCACAGTATATTGTATTACCAGCTTCATATTGCCCAGCTCAAGTCTGTATTTGAGTCTTGAGCACCGCTACTGGCCATTATTTAACCGTTCTTTTAAGACTTGTTACACGGTTACAAAAGAACTGGATCTTAAAGTTAACCTCTGTCTTGAAAGTGCATGTCAGTATTGATATAGCATTGGCAAATGGGGTTTAAAAAAAGCAGACATAAAAAATAACTTTTGTATCCTTTACAACTTGGACAGCATAAAAGGATGAGAAGTGAAAAGGGGGTTTCCTTTGGTTCTGGGCACTGAGCAGCACGGTGCAGAGGGCAAAGCTGAGGTTAAGTTTTTAAACACACACAAAGACCCAAGTGAATGTCTTCAACATTAGACATGACAGTTGTGCTCTCTGGAATATATCAGCCATAATAAGCTTTTTCTGTTGTCCCTGCTGCCATACTTACACACACGCACGCACACACACACACGGCACGTACACACTGCTCACATGCACACACTGCTTCCACAGTAAGTCATTACCTACCATCACATCTTTCATAGGCGTACTGTCTTCATCAGAGGCTAAAATATGGTGTATAGGGTTACTGGAGACAGTCATGGGGAATGGCTTCAGAGCAATAAGATAGCAGTAATGGCCCACCATCATTTAGGAAAATGCAATAAGTGAATATCTAATAAGCCTGTAAAAGATGCTTAACCCCTGAAACTCTGAGGTCAGGTAGGCCTACAGAGATAGGAGAATAAGCTGATTAAGGAAGGTTTCCTCTCACATCGCAGTCATCACAGGATTGACCAGTTCTTGACCCTGCTGTTAGGAGTGTTCTTACCTTTGTATAGAACCACTCTTAGATAAATCCGCTCTTCATGACATTTGATAACAGCTCGTGTAAGAAAGCAATAGGTTATGAATCTCCTTCTGGAGATAAAGTAGGAGTTAATGGTACACCAAAGAGTTACGGTTTCGTGCTGTTGTTCACCTTTGCTTGACATTTGTCGCAGCGGTTTCTTACTGAAGGCCGTGAGTTGAGCCTTTGGGCGAAGTTGCAATATTTGTAAAGGTCTTAGCGAGTGAGTTAAGGCTATGGTTTCGACAGAGAAATACACTTCCTGAAGTCACTAAATGGTGCTTTACACTCTTTGTATTGACCTGCTGGTTGATTTGGTGATTGACAGGAAGATTTGTTGTTTCAAATTCCAGAAAAACTTTAAATAAACAGAAGTATTTGGTTGTAAATGTGATGTCCACTTATTTTTTTCCTCTGTTGAGGGAACTTTATCCCCCTATGACAGACTGGTTAAATGTGCCATGCTCAAAATGAATGATATCCAGGATTTAAGGTCAGTCTCTCCGCACACGCGCACACACGCGCACACGCGCACACACGCACACGCACACGCGCACACACGCACACGCACACGCGCGCACACACACACACACACACACACACACACACACACACACACACACACACACCAACATCCTAAAGCCATTTTCAGGCAGGGCAGCAGAGTGTGTCCTCATTACTGTCTGTGACTGTGTAGTCACCACTCAGTCACAGCTCCTGCTGCCAGAATGGGATTTTCCCCTCTTTTCTCCTCTGACTCTTCAACCTCTTTTTCACCTTAACTTCTCTTGCATATCGCTTCATCTATTTCTTAGACAGAAAATCATTATCAGTCAGGAAAGACAATTTCCTGCTCCTATGGTCTCTTATGCGCTGCCAGTCAAAAGTTTTTGAAAACTGTATATTTTTTTGATAAATGTCTATTAATCTAAATGCCAGTTAATAGAAATTAGCTTAAAAAGTGAATACAATTTTTGAAAGGGTGTTTAATTTTAGTTAAATTGAGTATGGGATGCTGCACTGTGCAGGTTGGTAGCCATGGCAATCCCACTATTATAAAAAAGTTTGGATCTTTGAAAACTGGAAACACACTCAGCTCTGTTGCAAACAAATAATGGTTACATTGGAAATTTGCTAAAAAAAAACAGTTTGTAATAGATCCTGCATTATATGTATCAGCATCTAATACATAAGTAATAAGCACTGATGTAGGAGTTAGTGTAGTAAGAAGTGAATATTTTGAAGTTTTGAAGTGTTTGATCAGCAGTGTCTGTGTTGATTTTGTGTATCCGTGAGAACAGCCCCACAGTTGTATACTAAAACAAAATCTTCAGTCTTTTTATGTTACACATTTTGACATCAACACAATTACCTTTTGATTCTGTCACAAATAATCTTTGAACGTTTGTGTGTTACTTTTTCAATGCGTGCTTTGCCGCTGTCTTACAAAACAAATACGCCAACCTCCATTTAGGCTCTTTATTTCTGACAACGTGAACAAACCACTTCATTTGTAGTTAAAAGGTTTCACTTAAAGCTCTTAGCCATTGCAAAAGTAGCCACCATTTCCATTTGCCACCGGCAGTAACTGAAATTTATAGCCTCCTGATAGAGAATCAGAAGAAGAGGAATAGAAGCACGGCACACACATCCATATTAGACTGTAATGGCAACCAGATGAAATTGTTGATAGAGTACTAAACAAATCTAAATAGCCTAACACTTGGCTCGTTCTGACAAAGGCATTATCCGACTCCAGTTTACCAACTTCAGAGCTTAACAAAATGACGTTTAGTCCTATTTGCTCTTCTATTTCTCCTTCCAGCTATTTCTAACTGCCGTATGTTTCCTTTCTAAAGTCTGGAGCCTGTCGAAAACATTTTAATTCAGTTTAAGCAGGTGGTGTGTGCCTAGGTGAATGCAACGCATTAATTAGAAAATGCACTGACAGTTAGAGCCCGGCTGATATATTGAGCAGTATTAGCTATTTGCCAATATCTGGCATCAATATTTAAAATGGCTAATAAATAAATTTTTTTAAAAGTAAATAAGAGATGAAAGAAACACCCTTCAACCATGTTATGAGTGTTGCATAGTTTGTCTACCAGAGGGTGCTCTGCCACCTCCTTGTCTGCTGTATTTTATTATATTAATTTAGTAAGGACACACAATAGCTACACATGACATTCTAGGACAATCTGTGTATGTTTTGTGTTTCTGAAAGAAAAATATTGGTATCAGTATCGGTATTGTTATCACTATTAATAATCCTGTATCGGTTGGGCTCTGCTGGCAGTGTATTCACTCGCACATTTTATATATTCACAGTGGTATGCATCTGTCTGCTTCTATCTTCACACCTTTTTAAGTTGAGGGAATTAAAGTTGAAGGGTAAGAAGCAGAAATGTGTGTTGGCAAAGTTCTCTTTGATTTGTTGAGCCATGGAGCTCTCCTCTTTTATTTAATCTCCTTTTTCCTTAGAAACCTCCTCAGTCTCCGCAAGGGGGTTTAAACAGTGCCAGTATGTGTGTCTTAACATTAGATGAAAGATCCAAGACCCGGTAATCAAATTTAGGATCATGTAATTGAACATGACAAGGTGCATCGGACGGGGAGCCATTCCCTCACTTGACGTCTTTCACACACTCAAGCAAACACGCGTAATCTCCAGTGTCTTCATTTTTAGCATACTTTACCAGGTCACCATTAGTCAATAAATGACATGCTAACTTCATGTTCTTTTCACCCATCTGGTCTGCCGGTTCTTCTTCCCCACGGTGTGTTTTATTTGAAACACACTGTAGCTTCAAAGCGGTGTTACTGCCTGTTTAGCCGTAATTTGCTATTATGCATGGCATTCAAGAGCATGCTAGAGCACAAAAGGAACCACATGTGGAATACTTGAAGCACCCAGAGCTATATATTACATATGTTACATGCTGTACACAAGTTTGTTCCTGAGAGCATGTGCTTGTGTGCAGAGAGGCCTCTGCAACACACTGTCTGTAACAGGAGAAAAGAGGTTTAAAGGCGTGGAGAAAAAAAAGCATAAGATTATTCATTTCCCTTCTCCTGTGGAAAAAAAAAGAGCTTCTGTAGCACAAACACACTGTCATATACATGTATACACATGTGCTGAGCTTATGTTTTTTTTCTTTCTTTCTTTCTTTTTTTAGTATACTGTAATATGCTGGTCATAAAAGTGGAAAAAGTCAAGAAGAACAGATTCAGAAGTGGAAGTCAAAGTTTGTACGGGTTACTTTTTCCTTGTTGAAGGAAACTTGTTTATAAAAAGGTTTGACGTAAAATGGATTTCTGCAAATGAGAAAACAACATCAGGGCTAAGTAACTATCTGAAGGTGCTGTCAAAGGCTTTCTCTGTCTTTACCCTCTTCCTTTCATCTTTCTCTCATCCCTCACTCCTCCTCCTACCTTCCCACTCTCATTAGTGACGGTTGTGAGAGTGGAGAACAAAGCCCAGGCCTGCCAATCGATCACCGAGGAGCACTATCAATCGACTTGTGGAACACAGGTCTCCTCCATCTACCCAACAATTGATGGGTCAAAGATTGATGAGGAAGATTGTTGTGTGTCTGTCTGTATTTGTGTGTTAATGCAGCCAAGTATGCCTTTATTGGAGCTACATGTAGATTACAGATAATTTAATGTCATCGTGTTTGTCAGCTGTGCGTCTGAATTTGTCAGCAATAGTAAGGCAGTATCAAAGGAACAACACTTGTAAGATGTGCTGCAAGTGTGGGAATGTGTGTTTACGTATATGCATCAAGCACAAATCCTCTGTGGTTTAACAAAGCCCCCAGAAACGGCGAGAGATTTGTTTTTGGGGGTTACTCTTTACCTTGGCATTTTGTTTCTGCCCTGGCAGCAGTAAACATACACACAAGCAAAATTAAATCATACACTGGCGTGGAGTCACACTCTACTCTGGCACGGTGTCATTGCCTTTCAGTGCTGTGAGTCATGCCAGTACTGTAATGGATGAATCCTGCTGCAGTCTGACCAAGCATGGGTGTATGCGAGATTTGTGTGTATGCGCGTATATTGTCAAGGTGTTGTGTAAACACTGGAATTATGTGTCACAGCTGGCCATATGACGTGCCCTGGTTTCATTTCAAATTTTGTCTCTGTGGGAAGAAGATGCTGTCACATTTGCATGAGAAAGGTTGTCAGACTAACACATTTTCTTGTTTCTCTCCCTCCTCCTCCTCCTCCTCCCCCCCCCACCTCCTTCTCTCTCCTCCCCTTCTCTGTCGACAGCTCTGATAGCTATAGGGCAGTACAGCAGTACCATTGAGACCGTTGATGCCGGCTGGTGTAAAGACATCACGGACCAGGGTGCCACACAAATTGCACAGAGCAGCAAGTCCCTTCGCTACCTGGGCCTCATGAGATGTGACAAGGTAACAAACCCCACCCATAATGTCTCTTGCTTAGACCTCAGGCACACAGGCCTAAATGTCAATCGGGGGGTCATCTGGCAACTACCGGTCGTGAGAGAAAAATGTGTTCTCCCCCCAATCGGTTGGCGAGGGGTTCCTGGAGGTTGTTGGCAGTCACTGGATATCCTGAATATGTTGATCTTGCCTGGTAGTTCAGGCCCTTGGTCTCACCAAACAAACTCTAACAAGAAACAGTTTGAACTTAAAATCTTAAACTGGAATGGGAATTTGTAATTAATAGCTCAGTTAGCTACCATTAGTTGCATAATTAATTTCTGGAAATAACTATTTGTTATCAATATGTGTTGTAAGTTTGTAATAATTTAAGTCCCATGACAAAAGCATTTTGAATCCAAATATTACCATAAAGCAGTCCTGCTCAATGAGCTTCTGCAATGCTTGACAAGACTAATACATGCTGAGATTTTAGTGGTTAGTTAAGCTAGTGGTGTATGAAGTACTTTGCCATCCTAAGGTTAAGGTGTTGCCCAACATCAATGCACATAAACAACCAGAGAGATCCAATCAAACCCATACACAGGAATGCCCAAAAGCTGCAGGTTAGGGCAGTTGGCCAATTTCAGAGTGTCTGAATGTAGAACCTGCTCCCAGTTTGTCTGTGTGATACATGTTTGAGTCAGATGGTTGGGCGATAACAGAAGTAAAATGACACGATGACCTCTTTCACACCTAGTTTGAGATGCCCCTGGATGTGAGGGGCAGTATTTTCAAAGTCACCCTTATGCTCACATCTGGCCTCTTACCCATCCGATTCATAACCCGATGGAAGTACATGTAGTTCTACTGCCATGGTAACAACTCCACCCACGTCTCCAATTGGTTCTGTGGAGCTTCTGCTACACAGATGCATCCACTTAGTGTGGATGACATGAGTGGGATGAGGGCAGGCAAGGAAGGGAAAGTGAAAAGCAGGCTTAACCTAAAAACTGTGGTCTGTACTGATATTGTGGAACCTGGTGTCTTGTTCTGTAGCAGAGTGCACAACACAGGCCAGAATCCCAATGCTGGTGGGCTTCAATATAGTAAGTATAAAAGTCTGTTTTAATGAGCTTTTCATTTCACATTTTACAGTATTCATTTTGGTTTTAGGTGGAGCGCATTGAAAAGCCCCTGCTGTGCTTTTGAGAAGTGCATGGAGAAGTTGGCAGGGAGAAAAACGAGGGCGGAGAGATTTTGAGTTATAGTCGCGGCTGTTCACCGGCCTGGAAACTCATCATTTTTATTTCGTCATTATAAAATCAGTGATATCTGTGTGTCATGGCCTCAAGCTTGACCCTATGGATTTCTATGATAAAAATGAACACACTGAGATCATTAAGTGAGACAAGAACACCAGTGTATCATATTTATCTATTTAGACTGTAATAAAATGACAATATATGAGCATCTGACAGTGACCCTGTATGTAAGGTCTCAGTGATGAAACAGTGTACTCAATTCACATTATTGCAGGCATGAAGGTGCATCTATCATATTTATCTATAAGTAATAAAGACTAACTGCATTACATAGCAGGTGATCACTTAGATTCCATTTTCATCTGGTACACTACTGCCTCACTGACTCAGTGACCCAACAATCAATAGCTACAGCCGTGCTAATAAAAAAATGTGCTCTGGAACGACCTACATCTTTACTGGAAAAGCATTTTTTCTTCATTCCTCGCCACCATATGCATTCATGCCTTGCCCATTCAGTGAACAATTTCAACCACCCTTCCTTATTTATCTGCCCAGTTCTCTTTTCACATGTGATATTTATACTCGTGATTTAGCCAGAAGGTTGAAAAGATAACTAATTACTCTCCCTCCACTCTAGAGGGGGAATTTGGAGATGACAAAGCTAAAAAAGGCAGTAATTGATGCTATTAGAGTTGTAATGGAGTGTGAATCGAACAGAGAGAAGAGTTTGACAGCTTCCAAGGTCAAGTACCTTGCCAGCTCTTAATCACAGAATGAATTCACTGCATGCTTACTCCCTCCACACATTCTCTGCTTGCCTTTTTTCACATATAAACTTTTGATTAGCCAAATGATTCTCTGGTCAGATTTATGAGGGAAGAAGACCAGAGGCCTTTACTATGAAGGAAGATTTCTTCTTATCCTGGCTACTTCTGGGATAACCCTGGGTTTTCGGTACTATGAAGGGGGTTCACTTCTTGTCTGGGTATATTGCCTCAGTAACATGTGCACGCCTAACCTACTGCGGAGCAGGTTAGGTTCCAGGGCATTAATATATGATCGTAGAACAGAGCAGCTATTTGTACTTGTGGAGCTTATATTAAATTTGCATGTATTCTAAGCCTACATTTGAATTGTTTTGAAAATTTTCTTTACTCTCAGACCTTTAAGTACCACCAGACCTGCAGCTGAAAGAATAAAAACATTTATTTAATTAAACACTTGATTATAATCCCTCAGATTCACCCATGTCTTAATGGTAGTGTCACTGATAAGTCTGTTAACTTACACAACATTTTTACTGGCTTTCCTTCCTGCCTTCATAAAGGCTAGACATTATTGATATAGCAGCTCTTCTCCAGTCTTACTGATCAACGCACTTATACTGCACACTCTTAATACTACAGGCTTTTGCACTCACACACACTCACACTCTGCTGCTTTGTCTGCAGCTGCAGTGTTGCTTTCAGTCTGTATTATATATGTAACATCTTTATAATTGTTTCCCCTTCCTTTGAAAAATCAGCCAGTCGGTTGCAATTAAACGTATCAATAATGTCGATTGGTCATATGCTGCAAACCGCACCCATTCCATGTGAACGTGCAGGGGGAGCTTTAGAGAGTTGATAAGCAGCTTTGTGTAACTGCTTAACCTGATTACCAATGTTAAGGGAAGTGAACCCAGCAAACAAAAAGATATCTTGGGTATGTTAAAATGGCTTTGCTGCACAGGCCTCTGCCCAAGACAACTACTTTATTTGATGTTGTTGTCTGTCTTCATTTATGTTTGGCAACAAAGGGAGATAAGGTCAGGTTTCATGAGTAGAGAGAGGAATGGAGGTCGTACAAAATTTGCTCAGAGAGGGGAAAGAAATGTGTTGTTGTTATTGAGGCTGGAGTGAAAATGAGAGCTATAAAGTGAATGAAAGAAATAAAAAGTTGAGAAGGCAGCAGAGCAGGGGAATTGTGGTTATCTTAAAGTCACAACACCACAGGGTGACCGTACCCCACCTCCTACTTTCATCTCTTCCTTCCCTTCATTCCCTGAAACCTTCTGTCCGTTCTGCTCTGATCTATTTTCTGACATTTAATGTTAATTTATTTTACATGCAGCCATTTACTGTTACTAAAACATCCCTCCAAGGAACAACAGTAAGGAATTATTTTTTTCCCCCATCAAGGTCACTTTGAGGGGGTCATCACTGACTACTGATGTGACATAAGCATGTGAGTTTTTGCCCATCAGTCCTTTGACCACAACAATGCTTCAGTCCCCTTTACTAAAATTTAAGCACCAATTCTAAGTTCTTTGACCTCTACTTGGCCTTAAATTGTAGTTTTCATGTGTTTGTAATATTTGTTGAAACTGTGCCTCCTAAATAAATCAAATCAATATTTTTGAAGTACTTTGCAAATTTGTGTTACTGTAGGCAGCGCTTTCATAATGTTCATGATTTTTTTTTTCTGGCACGCATTTGACATTTCAGCCCCTAGCAATGTTGTATCACGCTTTATTTGTGTATCACAGCAGTAAAATCCTAAGGCATGTCCAATTCAATCTTGGGGCAAACTAATCTAATCTCTGCCCTTAATGCACTTTTGGCAAAACATAGAAGCTGGGGGGATAACTCTCAATCCCACTAGGTTTGAACATAATGAAAGTCTTGTGCAAATTACTTAAGTTGGAATTTCTCCCAGCCACAGCGTCTCTTCTTTATATTAACAAATCCATTTGAATTTTTTTCCTCATGCCTCATTTTATTTAAATCTTCATTGTTTAATATAAGACGTAAGGCATAGCTATGCTTTCTCCACTTTCTTAAGTGTATTGTTGACAGCGTGAATGACCAGCGTACAAGGTCAGCAGCACTTCTTCAGGGACAAACATGCTTCCGCATTCATCGACTATTCAAGAACCGTATTGAAGATTCATTCAAAAATGAAAAACATGAAGTGCAACACTACATCACTAAATGTTACTCTACTAAATATAAGTACGATCTTGTTGTCAAACTACAGGTTTTTGGGGGGGATTTTTTTGCAAAAATTTCCTTACAAAGACAGCCAGAGATTCATCTAATATGAAGGTGACCTCCTCTTCCTCCTGAGCTGCAGCAACCCAAAGTGCTGCCCTTTTCCAAACCAGTCTCAAGTATGAATTACCAGATGATTACGTTGTGACGTTAACCACAGGTCTTTAGGGAAAAATGTATATTCCCCGACTGGTTGGCATGTGGTTGCTGGCAGCTGCTAGGTGAAATTGTCACAATTGCTTTGATCGCCCATAGTTTACATGGAAAACAACAACTTGTCTTGACTTACTAAGTACTCGACACGCGGTAGTGAAAATGTAAAAAGAGACCGTTCACCTTCAAAGTCAAAGTTTTGATGCACACACCTGAGGAACAATTCCAACACTTACAAATCAGCCAACTACTGCGTAAGATGGCATACTGTAGCATTCCAAGACTCCCTAGCCTGGAATGATGTTGCTTTGCATACCAGCCAGTGCAAAAAAACAAATAGCCGTATATGCTTACACAGAGCAGTCTGCTTAGGTTATTAGTCACTTCTTGTGCTGGTGCTGCGTTTACAGTGTTATGGGCATATTGCAGATATTCAAAGTTAATGTTTCTCTTTCTTGGACTGCGTTTGTTTTTGCTCAGGGTGTGTGTTGTGTGGAAATTTACTTCAAATAATTTCTATTTGGCTAACATTAGATGTGTCCTCTTTTTGGCCTGATCATCATTAGGGTTTGCTTAAACCTGTCCATCTTCCATCAAGGTAGGTTCTGTAATCTACATTTAACTATTTAAAATAAACATGATGTTAGTCTTCTGCCCCCACAGTGTTTTCACACGTTAGGTTTCAGAGTGGGGCCTGTCAGTCTTATACAAACGCAATCTTGTGTTAACCTTGACACGTGGTACGGACAAACCAGTCAGCTCAGTGCCTCAGCAGCACAGCACAGCCTGTGTAAATTTGTTTGGAATTGTCAAAATGCCGAGAATTTTAATGTAACAGCCTCCCCGAATGTCACCGGATTTGGAAAGTGTAGAATTCATTTAAGAACTGTTAACAGGATCCAGCTGGCTGGATCCTGTGTGAAGGTGTGAAGGATCGATTTCCTTCGTCACAGTTTATACAAACGTGCTTCCGTAATGTATACATTCTAAAGCAGGGGAGCTTGAATTGTGTGTCTACTGCTATTTGGGGTGATACGAGGAATTTTTGATTCTTTTTTTTTGGTTTTAAATCTGTTCAAACACAGGCCTTGCACCGGCACAGATGTGAGGAAAGTCTATTTGATTGTCAGAATATTTTCTTACTTAGTTTTGACCTTCAGTAGCTGAACTATATACAGTTTGTATTTTTCCTACTGACATTTTACCCCTTCTGTCATTCCTCACATCTGTCTGAAGGATTTCCTTTGTGTGTCTGTGTGTTTATACACGCTTGAATGCAACGTATCTGTGTGTAACAGTGTGTGTTCTCTGAGAGGAATTCATGTTATTTGCTGTTAACACAGCTCATAATGGAGCATTGAAATCAGAACCCCTAGGCTTGGGCAAATGGCGTGCTTCGCCTGCCTCAAATGATTACACCCCTCTGCCTTCAGGGCAAAATGACCCCATTCTGATGAGGGGAAAGAATGTGATTGATCCAGATTTGCCCCAAAATAATCAAATCAATTCATTTTGTCCTCTTTCTGCTATGCCGGTCTTTTGAAGTAATCAGACTCAAGGAAAAAGTGCCTTAATCTTCTAAAAAATGTTGCCTTTTTGCTGCATGTGTCAATGCAAGTGTCTCAGAAAAGACCAGCTTTTCAAGATGAATTCATTGCAGTTCCAAAGATGAAGAAATCATGGTTCTGCATTCCACAAACACAATGCAACATCATGTTTTAATCCAGGCTTTGATTGTGGTTTCTCTGGTCTCAGAGAGAGTTTTCAACTAAAATGATTGTAATATGATAAAAGCATGTTGTTCATTGGACTGAACAGATACAGAATCACAATCACACATTAACGTGCTAAACTAACACAGTTCACTAACTACATACACTCACAGGTCACTACATGTTGCTAGTAGATGGTGGGGGCCCCCTTCTGCCTTCAGAGCTGCCTTAATTCTTCATGGCATAAATTCAACAAGTTTCTGGAAATATTCCTCAGAGATTTTGGTCCATGTTGACATCATAGCATCACATAGTTCCTCCTAATTTGTCAGCTGCATGTCCATGATGGAAATCTCCCATTCCACCACATCCCAGGTGCCCTGTTGGCTTGGGATCTGGTGACTGTGGAGGCCATTTGAGTGCATTCACTGTCATGGTCAAGAAAACAGTTTGAGATTATTTGAGTTTTGTGACATTGTGTGTTATCCTGCTGGAAGTAGCTCTTAGCAGATGGGTACACTTTGGTGATAAAGGGATGAACATGATCAGCATCAATATTCAGGTAGCCTGTGGTGGTTAAAGGATGCTCAGTTGGTACTAAGAAGCCCAAAGTTTGCCAAGAAAGTACCCCATACACCATTGCATCACCAAAACCCCGATCCTTCAGTACAAGGCGTGATGAATCAATGTTTTCAAGTTTTTTTACACCAAGTTCTGACAGTACCATCTGAATGTGGCAGCAGAAATTGAGACTTACCAGACCAGGGAATGTTTCTCCAGTCTTCTTTTGTCTAATCTTGTTGAGCCCGTGTGAATTGCATCCTCAGTTTCCTGCTCTTAGCTGATAGGAGTTGCACCCAGTGTGGTCTTCTGCTGCTGTAGCCAATCTGCTTCAAAGTTCCACATGTTGTGCATCCAGGGATGCTCTTCTACAAACTTTGAATGTAGCAAGTTGTCATTTGAGTTTCTTTGGCCTTCCTCTCCTGACCTCTGGCACCAACAAAACATTTTTACCTGGAAAACTGCCACTCACTGCATAGATTTTCTTTTTCAGTCCATTCTCTGTAAACCTTAGAGGTGGTTGTGTGGGAAAATCCCAGTAGATCAGCAGTTTCTGAAATACTCAGACCAGCCCATCTGGCACTAACAACTATGCCTCGTTCAAAGTTGCTTATATCCCCTTTCTTTCTCATTATGATGCTCAGTCTAAAGTTCGGCAGGTTTAGTTGCTGGCATGTGTTTTTTACATTAATGAGCAATTGAACAGGTGTACCTAATGAAGTGGCTGGTGAGTGTGTACTGTAACTTCTCTTTTGTTTGTTTTTGTTTTCTTGATAACTGCAAAAAGTTTCCAATCACACAGGGCAGAGCAATAAGTTTTACTCATCTGTACAATGCCTCGTACTGTACAGCGCGCTCTTATCTTGACACTGTGTTTATATCTCTTCTGTATGTGTTAAGTTGCTTTTTTTGTAATGGGCCCTCCTGGCCAGTGAGTTCAGTTTTATGCCTTCTTTCTTTCTGTGTATCTCACTTTTGGGGATTTTGATCTTATTCAGCCTCAGTGGAATGTTTTCTTTAGAAACATTTTCACAGCTTGTTCCCTTTTTTTACTCTCATCTTTTTTTTCTTCTTCTGTCCACTCCCTCTCCTTCCCATGTACTTTGTCTCTTTCCTCCTCTCTTATCCCCTCATCTAGTTCACTTCCCCCCTTTTTACCCCCTTCTCCTTTTTCACTAGTTCTTCCCCAGCTGCATTTCCACTACTTCATTAGAGTGAAAACAAATGGGCAGTCAAGGTTGTGAAGCCGAGAGAGAAGCAAACTCATGCAGTCAGCATGAAGCTGGACTAGGAAAATAATGACACTGACTGCTACTGGCCTCTTCAGGGACAGCTGGTGAAGAAAGTTAGAGTTATCATAGTAATAATGAGAAGAGGGGAGGAGAAGATAAAGTAAAATGAGGGTTGGCCTTGTGGATAAAAGGATGAAAAAACATTTCACAAATTACAGAAACCAAGCGAAAATAATAGGAATATTAGATAAAATGAAACAATCGAGTGTGTACTGGGTATTCCCTTTACAAATTGCCCCACCAAAAAGTGTTTTGTGTAAGCAGTTTTGAAGTGTGCTTCCATTACCTGAACTGAGGTGGAGCGGTGTTTGGGGAACACGTATGAACACTGCTGCACCCCTAGATAGAGCAACCAGACAGACCTTGTTAAAAGAACAGACATCCCAATCAATATGGTCGTTCCACTGGTGCATCCAGCTGCCAGGGACTATACACTGATAGGCACGGCACAGCAATTTGCAGACATAAACAAGGACCTAATTGTTCAGGGCCTGGAGGTTTGGAGTGAAGAAAACAAAGATGAAGTATGGTGAAGAGTTAGGAGGCATTTTAACTCTCGTTTAGGAAATGAGAGTTTGGGAGTTCAGTAAAACTTTCTTTGATGAGTGTTGTTATTGTGAACAGCGGGGATCCTTAGTTTAAAGGTTTCTAATGCGAAAGGGAATTAGGAGAAAGCCACTGTGTGCACACTATCAAGTGCAAGATAGGGAGGTTCTCTGGTTCCTATTTTCAAGGCTTTGGTCAGGCTTGAATGTTCAAAGTCGAGAAAGTAGTTTGAAAGAGTCATTTGCCATTTGTGATTTTCAGTGTAATCTTGGAGTCTCATCCTGCACAGAAGAGCTGTATTGATTGGCGGTCTTAACTGAAGCCGCCTCCTGATCATCCCTTCATCTTGTTTCTAAAGGGCAGGAGCAAGGGACAGTGAAGGAGAGAGGGTGAAATAAAGTGAGAGACTGACAGAGTTCACTGAGTATCTCAAGGGAATTTCAGAATTGCCCTTCAACAAAAATCTAGCAGAAATGCACACGTAAACCTGACCTCACCTGGCCCACATACACACTCATGCATTCTCTTTGTCTTTTCCCCACCTCGTCCTTACTTTATTTTTACCCCATTCCCGTCGTTTTGTTCTCCCCTCCTTTTGCCGCCTCCTCTGAGTAAGGACAGTCAAGGTTGTTTGAATTTTGGATGCCATGGACATCTTTTTTTCATTCAGTTAGTTCATTCATGTGGCCCCCTTGTCTGTCTTCCCTCTTTGTCTTCTCGCCCTCTGCTTCCTCCCTCATCCAGTGCTGTTTACTCACCACAGCTGAGGTCAACATAATCTCATGGAGTCATGGGCAGACAGTAGACAACACTCAGTTTGCCCTGGATACTCAGACTTGCCAAACATGATAGGTGTTTTGGCAATAACTAATAATACTTCCGCTGCCCTTGTCTCATTGAGGCAGAGACTGCAGGTTATCACAGCACATTTTAGCTTGCAGGCACAGTGTCTGACCATGTTAGTGATGGACTAGGTATTTAATGCAAATGTAATATGTATTTAGGCAAGTCCAGGCCGTCGACCAGTTGGTGGTTCAGTCCCCACTTCTGTAGTCAAAGTATTCTTGGGCAAGATACTGAACCCTGACTTGCCCACAGTGCATCCACTGGAATGTGGCCGTGTGACTGTCAGGTTAGGCATAGAAAAAAGCGTTTTTATGAATATGTGTGTGAGTGGGTGAGTGAGGCTTGAAGCAAGAAAGCACTTTGAGTGGTCAAATAGAGTAGAAAAGCTTTTACTGAATTTTAGGGACTGAACAGCTCTGACAACTTTATTAGTGACTGGGGGGGGGGAACCTGGGCACCTCCCGGGTGAGGTGTTCCGGGCCCTGACATAGACCTGGGACATGCTGGAGAGATTATACATCTCGGCTGACCTGGGAACGCCTCAGTGTTCCCTCGGATGAGCTGGAGGGCTTCCCTGCTTAGACTGCTGTGCCTGCGACCCAACCTCAGATAAGTGGAAGGAAGGAAGGAAAAAATACCCAATGAATAGTTTTGTTTGAATAGTTCAACCAGTATTATCAATTATCATTAAAGGTAAATGAACTGTTTTAAACAAGAGCTAAAAATCTGAAAACAAAGATACGGATTTCATTGAGAACTGCTTTTGCTGTCAGAGAATCAAATAAAAGGCTGAATGTTTTTTGTGCTTTTGTTCAACGGAGAACTCGACGTCAGTTGTTTTGTTTAATTTAATTATTAGGAATTAATCGATAATTCGGGATAATCACGTAACAATAGGTGTTGTCCACTCTTTAAAGTTTTGGTCACTGCCTTCTGACTTTGACCAGTTTTAATCCGCTGTCTGTGCTCTTTAAAGAGTCGTTATGAATTTTGTATTATGGTTTTCTTCGAAAGGACAGGGTCGTGGTGTCCTTGATATTTATTTATTTATTTATTCTAAGTAACAAGGGAGTCATGCAAGGCAAAATAATTAAACAAGGTAGCTCTGTTGTGATTGTCTTTAAGGAATTCTGCGTGTGTTTGACCTCCAGTAAGCCGCTCTGGAATTTGTGTTTTGTGTGTGTTTGTGAGTACCCAATTAGCCTGCTTGTGATTTTAGAAACCAAAAAGAAATCTTAGTCTATCCAACAGGTGAACAGGAAATGAAACTATTTCCAGTGATGAAAATATATGCAGCGTTTTGTTTCTAGAGCACCATACAATAAATGTTAAAATAAAAAAGAATATGTGGTTTTAATCATGTTACAAAAATATTAAATCCATCGCTAGGGTTTATTGATCTGTCTGTGTTAGGGGTTTACTGCAACCGTCTTTACTTTCTGCTTATTCGAGGGTCTCTGTGCTGCTACCTTTGTCTTTGGTTAGTGAAAAGCGTTCTCTATTACGCTGAGATCCAACTTGGCTGTTGTCTTTGCCTTAAGAAACTCTTGGATTGCTTTTGCATTGTGCTTTGAATTGTTTAATTCTTTTTTTTAAAGTAACATTCTTATGGTGTACTTATGTAACCTTTCTGTAAACAGAAATGCACCAAGCTGGAGTAGCACTCCAGATTGGTGCAATTGCAATAAAGACTTTCTATTCTATTCGATTCCATTTGTTAATTATCTGTTTGCACTGTGAAGCGCTGTCCGTTTTGCAGCATTTAACTGAATCTGAGCAGAGACTACAGCACGGTACATTTCAGAATTCATCCTGCTGCTTCTGTCAGCAGTCACATCACCGAGTGTAACCAGTGGTTTGCACCCTGTTGTAAACTCTCAGTATTTACATTTGGGAAGGCATCACTTGATTGTAAGGTGTGACAATAACGCAGTTACCTACTCAAGGGTGCTCTTGACTTAGCTCGGTGCAGTAAAGCCCCCCACCCCACCCTCCCTCGAGTGAGGAAAGACTTCTGCAATCAACCACTTCAGTTGTTTTCTATGTTGTTTCAGGCCTTTTGGTGTTGCTAAGCTCACCAGTGCATTCCTTTGTTGTCTTTTAAGATTGTTGAATCCCCCGCTCCTAAAGTGTTTATTATACTCTGATAGGTTTATTTTAGTTTTTCAGCATGATGATGGCCTCCTTCACCTGCATTAAAATTTCTTTTGGACCTCGATTTGAAAGTTTCAGCGAACAGCTATCAAATAAACATTTGGAATTAACTCCAGATCTTTTACCTGCTCAGTTTGTCTTGGAATACCAGAAGAGGGAACAGGCCCCACACGCCCATCAAACTGTGTTATCAGTCAGTTGCCCAGTTACATTTGTGCCTCTGAAAACTGAAAATGACTGCGGTTCCTAAACAGCTAATGCAACATTTTTGTTAAACCCTGAATTAAAGCTGAAAGTCTGCACTCCAATCCCATATTGATTGTTTTGAAATCGACTGTAATTTTGCCTCTGTAGATACAGTAAAGGCAGAATTACAAATAGTTGTGTCCAAAAACTTATGGACCTAAATGTAGGTCGGAGCAATGGACACAGTAAGCTTATTTTGTTGTCGTAAAGGGATCCTTCCAGTCATATAAACTTTTTTCATATTGAATGACAATTTTATAATTAGCACTATTATTTTTGGACTCTTGGCTATATGTTGCAACCTCCACTTTTAGAGCCGCTGCTCTGTTACCAAAACGCCTCCAAATTTAATTAGCTTTATTTTAGTTTGTCCTAATAAATTTAACTGTGAGGGTGTTGTAACACATCTTCCCTGAGATTAACTAATATATTGTGAAAAGCCATTTAAGCTGTGGTATGTTTTCCTCCGGTGTGCAGAGATAAGAAGGCCAGTGTGGAAAGAAAGATTGGCCTGAGCCTTTTACACATTCCTTTAGTTACCTTTGTCACGCGTGATGGAGTGTGGGGTTTACAAATCTGGCCTCCAGAACCTCTTTCTCTGACCCTGTTCAGCAGAGCCCCCATTCTTCTTTGTGTGTGCGTGTGAGTGTTTGCACTGACACCCTGCTTTTGAGTTCTGCTGCTGTCTGATATTGTGCAGGGATGAGGAGGACCAGACCTTAGTTGTCGCAGGCAGTGCCTGACCTGGTTTTTAAAAGCCTATTCAGAGCCATGCACTGCAGGTTTGCGCAAGGGTTTCTTGGCTTTCTGAGACAAAATCAAAATGTTTGAGCTCAATCCTTCCTCGGTCAGAAGTAGTCTGTTCCTTAAGCTTCCAAGCCAATGCGTCAATAGTTCATTTAGAAATATTGAATCCTTCAGAATAAGTTTATGGGGGGGACCTCTTTTCTATCTTTCCGTGCATTCCTCTCTCCCTCCTTCCTGTCCTTATCAGAGATGGTGAGCTATTGTTCAGTTGTCCAGTTACTCGTTTAGAAACTTTACAACATGGGGCTTTTCCTCTGAGCAGTTTAGAGAACGCTATAAATCTGGCCTGTTTAAATCCAGACTCATTTAAGCTGTGTTTTACTAAGACCTGATGCACTGCATTCTTCTGCAGCTTAAACAGGCTTTTTAAATATTTACCCCAAATGTATTTACTGGTTGACTGATACACTGTCTACATGGGAGTAGACAGGGAACAGGGGGGTGTTTGTCTCTCTTTATGGGCCAGGAACTAGCAATGGCTGCCACATGGCCAAAGAAAATGGGAGGAGATGAGAGAAAGAAAAGAACCCTGCAGACCTGTGCTGAATTTATTGAAAACACAAAGGGAATAAAATAGTGGGGCCGTTTTTGGGGGAAAAAAAACATTTTTGTGATATAAAAAGGACTGTGGAACCTATCTGGTCTCTAAAATCTCCCCTCCACATTCATTTAAATTATTGTTCAATATCAACACTCAGTGTTCTATTTCTTTCTCAGGGAACAAAACAGCGTCTGTGGATTACTCTGTTTATTTCATTTCCCTTTCCTGATTGCTAGAACCACGAAGAGTGTGTTCTCACCACGATAGTCTAATATGATATGCATCTTCATGTTTGTGTATCTGATTATCGATTTACAACCCCATTCTTCTTTTTCCATCTGAGAACGCGAACGGCTGCAGCATAAGTCATCTTTACGACGTATTTTACTATGCTGCTCACCGAGAGAGGGCCCAGCGTTTGCGGTAAATGCATATTTTACGTGGTGATAGAGTGCATTTTGCATCAGAGGATTAGTTTAAAAAAAACAAAAAGGGTTCACAGGAAGAGAGCGCATAAGTGCACTCCAAGACAACGCAGAGGTCAGCTTGAGAACTTGCTGTCATTTACATTCAGCCGTCTCATGTAAAAGCAGAGAGGCAGTTGTCAGTGTGTGCTTGCAGATTCAACCCGGCAACGTAATCTCATTTACTGCACAGCATGTTCACATAAAAGGTGCTCTTTGCTGAACAACATATCGGGCATACATCTTTTTGTTTTTCCCTCATCTCCCTCACCCTCTTGTAAACCCTGACAGCAGCACATTTCCCATCAGGGTGAATTACACTGTACTTAGATCTAGAGGGCAGCATCTTTGAAGTTAAAATGGGGGAAAATATCATAAGTATAGGCTTTGCTCCAGATAGCTGTGGCTGCTCTCCCAGATGCTTCTCAGAGATTAGAATCATCAGTGAATAGCGATCTGCTCTATCATATGGCTCTCCTACAGACTTGGCAGCAGGTTAGACAGAGGGGTTGTACAGTACAGTACAGTATAGTGGATCAGGACTGCATGGGGTAAAAAAAGAGAAGAAAATCCCTCAATCCACCAAGTCTCAGTGTCTGATAGCATTTTTTAAGCATATGTTACCAAGCAACCAAATATCATTAAGCACTGTATTATCCAGTCAGGGAAGAAGCAGCTGAATGACTAGTTTGAATACGCCTGTAACCAGAGGACTCCCATCTCTCCCAACCAGTTACCTACAGCATATGCTCTGACCTTCATGTCAAACTTCAGCTTTGAGCTGCAAATATCGAGCAGGTGTGGTGATGTCACCACATCTCATTTCACATAACTCGCTGTGAGTTATGCGAAAGTAAAAGGGCACACAATATTGGTCGAGTTGAAAAGAGGAGGACTGTAGCCATGAACTCTGGGAATTTTCTACAAGAGGGTTTCTTTACAGAAAGCTGTCATTTTCAAGCATGAAAATCTTACGGTAACTCTTGCTGCCAGGCTGCTGCAGCGGAAGGAAGTTAATAGATGCTGTGATGTGTGAACGCCTGTGTCAGTGGAGCCTTTGGTCCACGGCATAGGCTCCAAACTGCAAAATAATAGAATAAATCTCAAACCAGGTGCAATAATTTCTGTGCTGCATTATAACCGCGGAAAACTTGTAACAATCTTGGATGTGTTGAATGGTAGATTTTTTTTTCTTTTGGCCAAAGTAAAATACTTGAATTGTAGTTATTTCATGCCCTTTTGTATTTGACAGTTATATTTCCAAACTGAGAAAACAAACACAAAAAAAACAACAATTCTTTTTTGCAGTTTCTTTTTTTCTTTTTTTTATTCCCTCAAATACAATTTTATGGGAAAAAAAAATAGTAACACAGGTCAGGACAATAGTGGGTGCTTTCATGATTTCCATCAAAGCAATCTCGTTGAAACTCAAACATTTAGCATTGCCACAACCAGCAATTAGGAAATGATTCAGCATTTTGATTGGGAGCCGTGTTGTGTGTGCCATGTTTGCTGAGCAAGTGGAGCTGCTCTAAATTAGCAATGAATGTTAATGAATGTTATGGCCTCCCATCAGCGTGACAGGTCTATTCTTTAGATCTGTTTTAATTGTAATTAAACGCTGATTAACAAGTTAGGGAATGTTTCATTCTCTTTTCAAGAATATAGCATAATATGTTATGACGGCAATCAGGGGGTTGTCATACTGTTAATGAGGCTCAGCCATATGTCATAACAAACTTAACTTCTTTCTGTCTCACTAGATCTTTTAAACCGTTCTATTGCTTTCTCTCTCATTGCCCGTAATTTTGCTTTGTCCACACTGAATGACTATACATGTAATTAAAGCAAGGAAACAAATAGATTTTATCCAAAATTATAGTTAAACCTACATTTATATTTTGGAGCCAATTGAGAAATTTGTTTAAATGAATTGAGGACATGACAGCTGAGTCAAATTCAAAAAGAAACTGCACTCAAGACAGGCAGAGTCCAGAATCTCATTTATTACAATAGTCTCGCAGCCAATTAGTGACCTGCTGGTTGCTGGTTTGAGTCCCTGTTCAGATGCTTTGAGATGGTTTGTACACAATACCTGACTAAAATAAACATAATAAACTATGCTGCCACACTAAAATTAAGAACACTAATTTGTTTTAATCAATTTGCAGCAGCAGTGTGATGGTTTCTACAGGCTGAAGAAGAGCAGGGACACACGCACACGCACACACACACACACACACACACAATGTTACCAAAACCTCAGAATAAATAATGTCCAGCATTCTTTGCAATACCATTACAGTTGCAGTAAAAGCAAAATGATAGTAACATGCTATGTGTGGATAATGTTAATATTTACTGAAATAAATTGTAATGTATAATATCTCACCCTCTAGATTACATGTAAATTTAAGGGTATCTTCTGAGAAATAAAAATGCTTAGGGTCAGATTGAAATTAATAATTTAGGCCAGGAATTTGGGCCACTTCAGTTCAGTTCAATTCAGTTTTATTTAAATAGTGCCAAGTCACAACAAACAGTCACCTCGGGGTAAATTATATGGTAGGTAAAGACCCTACAATAATTACAGAGAAAACCCAACAGTCTAAACGACCCCCTATGAGCAAGCACTTGGTGACAGTGGGGATGAAAAACTCCCTTTTAACAGGAAGAAGTCTCCATCAGAACCAGGCTCAGGGAGGGGCAGTCACCTGGTGCCACCGGTTGGGGCTGAGGGGAGAGACAGGACAAGAGCCATGCTGTGGAAGAGAGCCAGAGATTAATAATAATTAATAAATAATGCGTAGTGGTCTATACACAAAGTGAAAAGACGTGAATGAAAAGAAATGCTCAGTACTTAGGCTAACCCTATGTGTTATTAAAGATTGGCACCACATTTTCTCAACACGATTAAAATAATTTGCTTTAATGATTTTACTGGATTTCTTAATAAAAGACAAAGAATAGTTGAAAAGCTGTCTTTTTCTATTGTTGGATAATACATTAAAATAAAGAGTGAAGAAAGGTGATGATGTGTATTAATAACTGCATAAGCGGTAAAAAAGAACAAATTAATATATATATAAACATTTAGAATTGTTGTTTTGTTAACAGTATTTTAAAAAGTTAGGTTTATCTTCAGTACTGCAGTAATAAAGCGACTCCCCTACAGATGAAATTTGCCCTCTTCATGAATCACCACCTTATCGTGGTGGTGTGCGTCTCAGGGATCTATGTTGTCCAGGGGCTATTCCCACTGGTAGGCGGTGGGCTGGGGTAGGTATCCTGGTATCCTTGTATCCCCTCAGCTTGCTGGCTGTATGTTGGAGTTTTACTGGTGGAGGAAAGGGTTTTTTCTCTGCGCTTTCAAGATGATTTGGAGAAACAACCTGCCTGATCTGAACCCGAGTGGTGATCTATTATGCAAAACTTTATAGGAGAAGAGACAAGCCTGTGTGGACCTGAGCTTTCCGTGTCTGCTATGGCTATATTGGTGCTCCAGTCAGAACACAGACTGATATACAGAGCTCTAAAAGCTTGCAGATTATAACCACTGAATAGGGTATAGACTGAGGTCAAACTTTAAAAGGAAAATCTTTATATTCAAGCATTCAGCAAAATGATTAAAAAAAAAAAACTTAACACATAAACACGAGTGAAATAAAAACTACAGCAATTCAGACAAGCTCAGACAGTCTGTATAAGGTTTTTAACTGACCCGGACTCTGGCTGGCACTTCAGCATTTTACTCTTTTATTCTGTCTCCCTGTCTTCTCCACCTTTCCCGTGACTTCTGTAACATTATGTATAGTGAAGCGGGTAGACACTGCTTGCCTTGCAGAAATAGAAAGAGAGAAGGGCAGACTGCATGCATGCATTTGTGTATGTCTACTTTGACGAGCAGACATCCTCTGAGAGTCGCACCTGACGTGGTCATCATTTTACTCAAAGCAGGCCATAATGACATTTAGCTCGCCAGGATACATCCCAGGTGCTCTCGATTGCCAGTCTGCCTCTGAAAGGGCTCAGTCCTGTTAGGCTGTTCATTTACCACAGTCCTTCCACAAAAATACTCAAGAATATTATAAACAATTGAACACCATAATATTCCTCTAAAGGTACTTCCACACGCACAGCAACAGCTTCTCTCTCAGCGCAGTGAGAAACGATGCAGATTTCACAGAAGCAGCGACTGTTTTCACAGATCAAAACAAGCCAGTAATTGTCTTATAATTATCCTTAAATTACACGTGTTAGCTTAACCAAAGGATGGGGAGAAAGCATCACGACACATCTCACCAGTAGTGTGTGTGGTTGTGTGACAAGCTGCAGGACCCTGTACATGTGCTTCACTTGTTGCTCTGAGTTCATAGTTGGACACCTCTGCAGCCGCCGAGAAACACAGCTGGCAGTTTCTTCTGACCTCTGCGTGTTTGTACCTCTGATCGCATTAAGAGGCTGTACAGCGGGAGACTGTTTGCACAGTGCTCGTGCTTTCTTTGGTACCTTTTCTATTGGCTGAAAACAAAAAAATAGTTTCCATTACTTTTGGTTGGTTTGGGTGGGCCGATCCATCATCTGCCAATACCTAAAACTGGCCTCTTCTCACAAAACCATAAGCACCTACTAGTTATAGCAGCTTGTGTCACAATCTCACATCATTAAGCAAGTTTTTAACTGAAGGAAAATCAACTTTTTAACCAGACTTTAAGAAAAGCTGCAAAACAAAATGCATTGAAATTTTAATTTCCATTCACTTCTTTTGGTGGCCACATTCAACTATATCTTCTAGATGCTGTAAATCGCTGCATAAGAGGAAGACACTGTGAAATGATGTCTTTAAAAGCCTTCCAGGCAAACTAAAGTGAAGTCATAAAGGACTATATTCAGGTACAAAGAAAATGGGGAGTCCTGCAACAGATAGTATGACCTCGAATCAGAACATATTTTATTCAGTCTGGGGTTATACAAAGAAGACATTCTGCATCCGCAGAAGATCTGTGCTTAAAAAACTGCATGCAAGTGTAACTAGGAGAATTGGTGTTGTTTATTAGGAAAGAGTTATTTCCACTCTGATTTTTTTTTTCTTTCTTACAAATTCAAAATGTGCATAAAAACAGGTGGCCTGAAACGAATCCAAAAACATACCATAAAAGGCCTTTTGAGGGTTACTTATGGCCCGGCCAGTGAATCTTGATATACAGCCAGTGAAACATTGAGATATTCAGACATCTGCAGGAACTCTTTGATTGCTGTATCCCCTTTCATGCCTAGATGTAAAGTCACCAGCCCCACTTCACATGTTCGCTTTTATCTTTTTCAGTACTTGAGGATACGTGACGATTTGCGCAGCTATTGGAATATAATGTGTTATATTAATGTGAATTCTTTAAAGCAATATCCCGAGATGATGTTTTATTAAAGACTAAGCTTTACTAAAGTGTCTCTGATCACGACGGTGAACGTGTTACTGGAAGTTTCCCATTTCCATGTTTGCCTGCTGATTTAAAGTGTTTTTCCAGAGTTATTTCAAATGATAAAATCTGCTCCTGTTGTTTATTGTTTTTCTCTTCAGCACTGGGTGGAAAGAGAGAACAAATTTTGTTAGCATTTACCTTTAGACTTCTCTTCTGAGGAGTTAAAAATGCTTCTTGACCCTGCGCTTGTGATTTTTGTTTCACTTCTTTCTTAAAAGACTTTGGGCGTTGGCGTCAAGCACCTTAACCTCAGCTCGCCGTTTGTTCCGTGCCAGTCAAATGGAAGACTAACAGTGTGCTGTTGCCTTTTAGTCCTCTTGCGTTCACTTGTTCTGTGCACTTTCCATCTTCCTTCTGTGAACCCAGACGCACTGGTGGTCTCCTGGCTTATGCAAACGTATGTGTCTCTCTGATTCTGCCGAATTAGAGAGACAAATAAATTAACTCTGTCTGTCTTGCGTTTATCTTTCCATTTGTTTTGTCACAATAAATTGCTGATTTCCACTACTTAAGAAGTTTGCATGCAGTGAAGGAAAAGGAGGAATTAGACAGATAATGACACCCAGAAGAGATAAACCAAGCAAGGGCCGGGGAACTCTGACGATTCAAGACGTTTCCTCCAGAAAGAGCTTTTGGCCTTTGAGCTCAGGAAAACTGAAACATTTTCTGTCACTGCTTTGGCAGCTTCAGATGGCTGTGTCCTCAACATGTGTGTAAGTGTTTATACATCATTTCCCCTGGAAAGTGTCACGCTTAAGGGTGGGAGGGGGTTGGTTCTGGGTGGGTTGCGGTTAACCCCTCAAGGTCTCCAGGGTTACTGTGCCTCTGCTCTTTGTCAGATTCTCAGGCTTTCTCCCTCTTGGCTCTAAGTGGCCTGACAGTGTTAGACTGGCAGAAAAGTGCTGGAGTAGCTATTAGCTGCGTGTCTTTCTAGTCCTCTGAGAACACGAGGGCCTCATTAGCCTGGTGATCTCAGCTGTCCTCTGGTGCTTCACCTATCACCACAGTCCAACTGTATGTGCATATGAGCATGTACACGGCATGCTCCTACAGGATCGCCCGTCATTCATAGAGGCCGAGCAGTGTTTCTGCTAATCTTAATAAGGCCATCAACCATATTTTTAATCTGCTCAATTTAATAGTTTATTGCAGCAAAACAATGTTTCTGTTACATTTATATACTTGCTAGCTTTTATTTTAATAAATATACCCAGAATATACTCAGTGTCTGTGAACTATGAATTGCTACAAAAAAAAAACAGTTACATTTAATCAGAAATTCAAGCGACCAATGTGAGCTTTGTGACCCGGTGCGCTATCCTTCTGGAAGCAGCCATCAGAAGATGCTGCTGCCATAAAGCGCTGGACGGGGTTAGCAACAGTACTCAGGTAGGTTGTGGTGTTCAAAACGATGCTCAGCTGGTATTGAAGAGCCCAAATTGTGCCCACACAATTACAACACCATGCCCGTTAGCCTGAACCGTTGATACAAGTCAGGATAGGTCCGTGCGTTTGTGTGCCAAGGTTCCACGTGTTGTGCGTTTAAAGGCACTCTTCTGCATGGTTTGGTTGTAACGAGTGGATATTTGAAGCAGTCTGGCCATCCACCCCTGACCTCAACTAGGCATTTTTGCCCAGAGAACTGACACTCACAAGATATTTACTCTTTTTTTGGCTCAGCAGAGAAATATTATCCGAGGAAATGGATTTTCCAAAGATATCCATTCAATGTGTCTTGATTCGCCTGAAGCCTGTAACCATATATTTTTAGATAGCAGGAAGACTGTTGATTTTGTAGCCTCCATCACTTTAACTGAAATATATCTTATAAAGTGATTTAATGGGAAGAATAAAAGAGATTATTGCTGCAAGCAAAAGCTAGACTACATACAGTGTCCTGTTTTGTGACTCACTAATAAAATTGTGAACCTGTCATTAAAGAAGACATAGTGGCTGTGGGGTGTATGCCCTTGGTAACATTTAGATATAATTCAGATTGTGTGGTGTTCGAACATATGCTGGCTCTTAAACTGGCACTCAAATATCCATGATGAAACTAGTTGACAAAGGGTAAAACAAATCATCTTCTACTGATGTTTTAAAAGTACTTATGTTCAAATGTAAAACTGATCATTATGTTAAAAGTGTGTGTCTTTGTGTGTGCGTTTGCTTTTGCAGGTCAACGAGGAGACGGTGGAGAGGCTGGTGGTCCAGTACCCGCACATTGTGTTCAGCACAGTAATGCAGGACTGCAAGAGAACCCTGGAGAGAGCTTATCAAATGGGCTGGAGTCCCAACACATCGAACACTTCGTAGCTACTGCTGGATCACACAGACACGCTCAACAAACACAGACAAACACACACACACACAAAAGCACATAAAACACAATGCTATACAAAGGCCCTTTTTGTATACAGATACAATATGTGCAGCTCAGTCATGTTTGCTTCTCATTGACTGTTCAAACATGCATGCGAACATGTAGCTACACACTCACAGACACACAATTCCAGTCCAACTGTTTTGTTTGAAGTAAATCTATTATTTTAGTATGAGATTTTATAAATAAGTCAGACGATGTAGTGATATCTGCTCTAGGTAAAGGCAAGGGGTATTATTCCTCATACCTTTTCATTTCTTTGTGTCATCTTGGGGTGATTAGAGGTAAAGATGCTAGACTAGGGGCTTTGACTGGTCTTGAATAAAAAAGATTCAAGCAAACAAAAAAAAAAGGTTTAATTAAAAAAAAAGACATTGGACCAGAATTACTTTAATGCAAATAAGTTTTAAAAAAAAAAAGGAAAGAAAAATAGTTTCTCCAGCCAGAAGCAGCGGTCTACAGCACTGCACCTGGGTCACCCCATCGAGGTGTTTACTGCTGCAAGAAGCACCATCTTACTGCCTCAGTGCAGAACACAACTGACACGCCAGGGCTCCAGACCTCACTCGAGGTTATTTGTTTAGTTTGTCCGCTTAAAACATTTTTTCATTCTTGGCTGTTTTGTACAGTATTAAAAGCATTTCCAGACTTGTGACTTTACATACCTGGTGAGATTGCTGGCAAGGTTCGATGTGAAGGACGGAGCTCTTTGCTGTGACTCAATATGCACATTTTGCTATCATACAGAGAAAAAAAAAGCTTCAGTCCGGGGAGAAGTCACAACTCTGGAAAATTTATGGCAAGAAGAAGGCACTGAAATGCGCATGTTTACAGTGAGATCGTGACCTCATTGTCTCGGCAGGATATGGAGCATTTGTAATGTGAAGATGAAATTGACATCCATTTCACGTGGAATCGAGTCTGCTCTGTTTCCAAGCATGGATTTATCATTCCTCATCTGGAGAATGAAATTTAATAGTGGTTCGAAATAGCAGTTGCCTTTACCCAAAAATCTTGGGTCATATTATCAGAATATTAGCCACAGTCACCGTGATGACAATTAAGAGAAAGCGTTAAGCCTTAAGTGGTTAGTAATTGCCATCCAATTAGCAAGGTATACTCTATATTTTGTTGGAGAAAAAAAAAAGCCAACACAGTAAATGTTGTAACTGAGAAATGTTTGTCTTTTGTTCGTTTGTTTGTTCTTTAGATGCTCATTTTGAGTTGGCATCAAGTTAAAAACAAACTAAGATCTGGGCTGCAGATGCATACAAAACACACTTCTGGCTCGTTAGTGCACAGTTAAGCAATCAGAACCTCTGATCGTACGGGGGTGCATTTGCGCACACGGCACGGTGTTTGCACGCCTCTGAAGTTGCTTTAAATCCTAAATATATGCAAGTTTTGGAGCAACATGTGCCAACCACGCAGAATGCCTTGCTTATCTGAGCAAGACAATGCCAAACCATTTCCTGCACATATTGCAACAGCATGCTAGGAGCTCTGTCTGCAGGCCCGCTCTGCCAATTGGGCATAAAATTTGTAAAGTTGTAATATATTTATCAATAAACAACATAATTTCTCAATTTCAACATTTGATATATTTTAAACATTAGCACCCCAATTTTTTTTTGGAAGTGTATTTGATTTTATATATACATATATACATATATCTATAAATAAATACTGTGTGGGATTTACTTAGCCTATTATTGGTTTTGAGCATATACTTGTAACATTTGCTATGTAGCAATGAGCAGTTTATCATTCTTAGTTCTGTAGGATATAAAGGAGAAAATAAAAAACGGCTTGGGCCTAACAGCGGAGTGAGTAGAAGTTGCAGGGTAAGAATCGATCATTTTCATCTGTTCTTTAGAAATTTAGTGATGTATATTTAAAAATGCAAATATTTTTCTATGGTGTGAACCAGCTCTGGTCTCAGCCTCCGTGTCACTCACATATGGACAATAGGTTACTGAGGTTAGGATTTAGAGTAAAGCAGCATAGAGATTTCAGACAATTAAAAACACGTTCATGTTTTATTATTGTCAGGATTTGTAGAGTTTAACCAAGAGACTCGCTTGGTCTTTTTCTCTTCTGTTTCTGTTCTTTTGTAATCCCCATATGCACTTCCTTCTCTGCTAGATGTTGACACACTTGATTTCTGATTTGTTAAGGCAACCGTAAATGACTGGATTTACATAAAAATGAATAAAACACTACGACTTCAAGCTTTTTTTTCCTCATTTCTTTCTTTATGTCTGGAATTGAGTCAGGAGAGGGATATTCAGAACGACAGTGGAACACTTTTCTGCTTTTTTCACAACATCTGTGGACCACTTAAACATTTTTTCCATCAAGATTTCCAGACTCTTTATTATATGAGTTGCATATCAACAAAGAGGGCATACTATTTATAACGCTAGAATGGTGAAATTTAACACAGACTGCATTCTGGGGTAAAACGCAAATAGGGATACCAGCATGTTTTTCTTTGCAACCAAAGGCCTTGGAATGTATGAGTATGACATACCAAAGCCTCTGTATTTTTAGAAATAAAGATGTTTTCAACCCTAACCCATGCATTGATAATTTCTTTTCTTCTGGCCACCGTAACACAATAATCAGCCCGCATTTCCATTAGGATGCACTTTGAAGGTCGGAGCATTTCAGAGACGTTTCACATCCGAGACAAAGTGAGGAGACAGCAGCTTGCTGCTCAGCAAGACAGCAAAGGCCTCACCGAGCTAAAAAGACGTCACTCAATATGTCCCCCTTATCCAACGGCCTGTTATACTGTTCACTGTGGCTGCGTTTTGTGTTTGGTGATCAAACATAGGAGATGGCATCAAAAAGGATACAAAGGTTGGTTCTTCCGAGATGGATCATTTGTGTTGTCGGCACAGTTCACTTGGTTCTCGGCTTACATAGCTTTCAAAATCTGAAGAACCTCATAGGAAGCTGTTTTATCAGGTTTTGTTTACCTTCTGTCACTAATTTCTTTATATTTGTTTTCCAAAGAGCCGTTTTATTTCTTGAAGTGGTCTTGATCAATAGTTCTCCAGGCTTTCGTATGTTTCTATGGACATTGGCTGCTTTTTCACTCATTTTCAGTCCAGCCCTTGTACATAAAAAGCATAAAAAACAGCACCATAACTCAAGGGATGAACCAGTGTTTTTGTCTACAGATAACAGAAGACTTTAAATTGTATCTTTAGCCGCTTTGGTGAGAGCATCCTGTGGCAAAAAGACATTTGTTCCCATTTCTTTTGTTGAATCTACAAAAGGTGCCAAAGATAACACATAACACAGTTTTATAGACATGAAATTGGCATTAGTATGTATGGAGCACGTCAGACAAGTGTGTGTTTACAGCCATCTGTAAGTCACACTGCAGGCTTTGTCATGCTTTGGGGCTGCATTTCAGCCAGTAGTGTTGGAGAGCTGATCAAAATGGATCCATTTTCTCCCGCTTGTCCGGGGCCGGGTCGCGGGTGCAGCAGCACCGTCAGTGAGAGTGACATATGCCTGCTTCAATAACTAGCCCTGACAAGCAGAGGCATTTTGCTTGGTCTGCTCTTCATCTGTTGCAGGCCTCCTGTTTTTAGAAAGATGAGGGTTTTTTTTTTTAATATTTCTGTTACAAATGAGCCGATCTCCTTGCACTACACTCTCATTTCTCTCATGGGTAAATTGCTGAATTTTACTGCCGCCAATTAGAGCCTTTGCAAATGTGTGTGTATGCCATCGATTCTCTTGCTGATTGAGGTGGATTCCATCAGCGGCTAGCGCTCCTTGGACTTTTGCAATATTCATCAAGGTGGAAGGACGCATTCAGCTGGAACTTAGATGAGAGACTGCCCTCCCGGAAAGGAAAAGAGGGTGCAGGGCATGACAGAATAGCTATGGGGATCCATAATTAAACTTGGTAAATATTCATGTGATCATTACATTTTTAATGAGGTGCTGATAAGAATTGACACTGACCATACAGGACATTTGTCATGTCGGACCTGCTAGGACGTTAGTCTAGTCTTCCCAAGAAATTTGTATTTTTTCAAGACCTAATCATAGCTGACATTGACGGATGTCCTCAAGTGAAAAGGGCTGAAGCTTGTTTGAACTTCCTCATGAGGATTGATGCAGTGCATCTAGCGATGATGAAGGGTGTGTTTCAGAAACGGCAGTTTTTAGCAGTGCACCTTCCCGAGGTACTGCCGCGCTGCCAAGAGCCAAGTCAGGACCTGTTAGTGCTGCTTTAGAAACGCACCTCGATGTTTTTGGTCGAATAATTGACGTATTAAGTTTTTGAGCTGGCCAGCGGTGCTGCCAACAATGAGGTTTGACTTTTTTCATTATTATCCATTTGACACAATTTAAACCTGTGATTTATCTGTTAAAATCACGCAAAGGTTTATCTTCACAGCTTTCATGAACGAGCCATGTCTTGCAAAAATATATAAATAAATAAATAAATAAATAAAAGCTTGGCTTGACTATGGTTGGATGGTTTGCCAAATATACCCTCCTTGTAGTTTAAGGGTTTCTGCTTACTTTCCCCTCTTCCAGACTGTGCAGCTGTAAGCTGCGACCCTTGCCCTCTTAAAGCCCAGATTCTTCCTTTTCTCCTGGAAATTATGTCAATCACATGTGCGCATCAGTCCTGGGGTAAGTCCTTCAAGTCTCTAACATCACTCTCCATTCTATAGCGTTTCTTTTTACTCTACTCCCAGAGGAAGACAGAAGTATTTCGCTGTGGTGAGCTGCCTGCCTATTGACTCATGTTGACTTTGCAGCTGAGAGCGAGCGTAGCATTGGATAGTGAAGATGTTAATAGGTTGACTTTGTAACTGACGCTGCCTTTAAGCTGCAGCTGTAGCTCAGGCCCAAAGGAGACCCACACAGAAAAGGGTTTTTAGATGACACCGACTCATTCACATGTTTAGGTGACCAAAGTCTTCAGTTTATCAGGCCACAGATTTTTCCTCCCAGTCGCTGCATCTGGAAGTTGAACTTGAGCGTGAGAGATGTTAGCGGTCCTCAGCTTTAAGCAGGAAGATTTACGATGATAGAATTCCCTATGACGTTTTGCCTGTCACCAGCGGCTATAACAAAACTAGCTTTCTCGTCCAAGCTTATGAAGATAAAAAGAAATTAGATTTGTTAATCCACTAAATTTTGACTTCCTCCCAGGAGACTCATCCCTGCTGCCTGGGGAAAATATCAACCTATGAGAACCCCAGAAAATATGTGAGGTGTGCAAAGTACTGGGATAATGAAGTCGGTGTGATTTCCTCCTTTGCAGGCTCCGTGTAGATGTTGTCTCCCTGTCTTTTGAAGCTCGAGTTAATTGCAGTGTTTAGGCAGAGCTCAGTCTAGCTTCTAAACGGCAAAGGTTAATTAGCAACAGAAGGATCTCCACACAAGATATGTTGACATTTACATTTCCTTGCTGGCTAAAACGAGAAAGAGCCCCATTTGGTGGCACTGGGATGGGACAGTGGAGAAAAATGATTTCCTCTACAAACATCCTCATTTCTATGCAAGCCCTGGCGTTGATATGCAGATTTGGCAGTTGGATGACATTTAAAAGTAGTTAATTGTGCAAATCTTTGTTTTAGGCTGGAAAGGTCGTGGATAGTGAGAGTCTTTCATCATGAACCCGCCCCCCCCCCTTCAGCACAGCTGCAGAGAACGGAGGGGAGGTTTGTTGGTTTCTCTGCTGACCGCCTTATAGTCACCCATCACTTTTCAAGGTGGTTCATGAATATTTATATGCACAAACTGTTTGGAAAATGAAAATTAATCTCCAGCCCGACGGGAGATAACTCAGCTATCTATCTCCCCCCCCCCCAAAAAAAAAAGTACTCGTCCCCTTTCAGGATGAGAATGCTTCATTGTTTGCTTTCTCATATTCCTTAATGTCTGGATATCAAATTAAGCATGTTTCTTCTTGATGAGAGACAATTTTGTTTTATTGCAATGTGTTTTTCTTCTTATTACGGCACAAGTTAACAATTTACTTCAATTCCATAAGATGTGTTTGTTTCTTCGGCTGCGATCGCTTAGCTATTGCAATTTTGGGGGGGTAGACATGTACAGGAAGAGCGGCCCTTTTCTCTGGAAGCAATATGATAATGGTAAATAGATTTATTGCATGTAATATTTTGTCCATATTTTGGATATTACCATCTAACGGGGCAAACACTGTTGAAGAAGCACAATGAATTGAAGATACAGCAGGTGCACAGATTGGAAATTTTACACCTGGTTTCACCTGAATAGCACAAATGGATACATAATTGCTCCATTTCATCACTTCCCTTTGCTGGGTGACATTAAAGGGAGCACTTTGAGAGAATGGAATAAGGACGAATTTATCCAACTGGGGACTTGAGCAAAGCTTAAATCTAATCATGCATATTTCTATTTGTCTTTCAGGTTTAAAAAAAGAGAGAGGAGAAAAAAAAAAAAAGACTTCCTTCGACTTCCTTCCTCTCGTCCTTAAACTGTGATTAGGGTTCCTCATCGCATGCGCCGGGCTTATTTGCTTGCTGAAATAACTCGGCGCGCATTTAATAAGTTCCTGATTTACCAACCACGTCTTGTGTTCTCCGCGAAGCACAAGCTCATATCCTCAATTAAAACAGTTCGGTCCCGTTCTGAGGCTGCAGATGGGCAGCATCAGATTTGACCGGATTCCGGGTCTCCCGGCCAACTGCTCCGACATGTCAGACATGCTGGTATGCCTCGTCACTCCCCACTCCTCGACTGTAACAAAGGTCGGGCCGACTCCCCTCTTGAGCACAGGCCCAAGTGGCTTGCAGAGATGTGAGGCGTGAAGGAGCCCCAGTCTCAAGGCCAAGAGTGTACCCCCGGACCTCCTTTCAAAGCAGCCCCCCACCTTTCTCTCTTCCTCCTCCTGAAACTCAGTGTCCATTTAATCCTTCTTCAATTCCATCTCTCACCACTCAAGCCCTCTAATCAACACCCCCTCTGCTCCCTCCAGATCAGTCTCACACACGTTCCCCTCTGCATTTTCTTCCCCCTCATTTTCCATCTCCAGATCTCACACACTCATACTTGCTACTCGCCACCTTTTGGCCCCTTACCACCCCGACTACTCATTCCCTCCACCCACTTCAGTTGCTTTCCAGGGGTGTGTATTTCACGCCCTGGTGGCTGGACAGGCACTGGGTGATTTCCCAAGGTGGGGGCCGAAGGTTGGGCAGGAGCCAGTGGTGTGGAGTGATGTCAGAGCAGGGTCTAGGATTTGTATGCCTGTGTATGTGCAGCATTACTACATATATATATATAATATATATATATGTGTGTGTGTCTGAATATGTGGGAGTATACAGTTTAAACTCCCTTCAAAAGGCCAGCTGTACAAATGTTGCTCTAAATGAGAGAGGTGTTGAATTAACAAGCCATGCGAGGCACCCTATTCTCCTGCGTTGCTCCATACACTGACCTGGCAATAATGAGGCAGAGACACATTACAATGGTTCTTTATGGGTTATGTTCTGAACATTACTAGACCAAAGGGGCTAATGTGCTGGTGTGTGGAAAACCAGATGAAATGACAGTGCGGCGAGCCAGCTGAGCGTAATGAGAATATTGTGTTTTGAATAAAGCGAAATGGGGTGAATTTGCACAGGATGTGGGCCGAGGCAGCGTTCCCCGCTGTGCTCTTTAGACAGTGTTGGGGGATCTGTTTCACACCAGCATGACAGCGCTTCCTCTGCTGTGGCTAGGCTCTAAAAAAATCTGACTTTTTTTTATTTATTTACCTTTATTTACTCAGGCTAGACTGACCGAGCATGCTGGGTTGCTTTTCAGAAATGCCCTGCTTCACCCACATTCATTTACTCGCGTTTACACCTCTGGGAGCCAAGGTTTCCCCGCTGTTGCTCTCTGAGCGTTTCTACTTGACCAGCCGGGTGTTAATTGCCTTGCTTAGAGTCACTTCCATGAAAGTTACTTGGGAATGTGCTGGCTTGTCCTTTTGCTTCGCCTTCATGCTCCCAGTCCAGGGATTTGAAGAAACAGGCCTGCAGTTTGTGAGCTACCCTCGTGGTTGGTGCAGAAACACACGGAGAACAACTTTCTCGGCCTTTCAGTAGCATCCATTTGATCGTCGCTGTCATCAGTGTAGTTAGCTAAATGTCTACATGTCAACGCCTCATCTACGTGACCAAGTGCGTCTCTGGATGTATTTTTTTGGTGCTCTTTGTTTTGATGCAGTTCGTCTATAGCCAGAAATGACTTCATCAAAAGGAGGCAGGGTTCCTATCTCAAAACTAAACAAGCTGAACAATACACTGGCACCAGCGCCAGTGACTGTAAGCGTATGTGTGTGTGTGTGTGTGTGTGTGTGCGCGCACCAGTGCCCATGCCTGCGTCTGGGCGTACGTGACCTGTCCAACTCTTATCACTGAAATGCATTAAACCACAAGTCAAGAATCTATTCAGGAAAAAAGTGTTCTGTTGAAACTGAAAACCTGTTTTCAAAGTTGTTTTTCCTCTTAAGAATCGAGCCTTCTGTTTGCAGCAAGAAGAGCAGACCAAAGAGAAGAAAAGGAAGGGCACCGTCGTCCTTATTTCCTATTTCTTTTAATATGAAAAAAATCTTATTTTAGAGAGTTCAGCAATCTGCCGAAATTTCATAAACAAGCATCTGCACTAACGTGGAACCTGACTCAAGTTTCTAAAGAGGCAATACTTCAAGGAATAGTCAAATTAAAAGTATATTGATTTTAATTACATCATGTTTTTTTGTGAAAAGATAAAACTCAGGAAACATAATTACCGACTGCAGTAAAACAAACAAACAAATCTAAGCTTTTCCTTATCAAATAAAGAAAGCTTAAGCTCAATTTGTAACTTCACTTTTTCCCACAAACTTTTTATTTGAAATGAAGCAACTTAACACTTGAAGTACTTCTAAAAATTTCGCTTTTGTATAAACATTTAACTTTTAATCTGTAATGGGGAGAAAAGAAAATGCCTCTGCCGCCACAATTTTTAATAAAGGTGTAAAAAGAGTAATAAAATCATAAATCAACAAACGACAGCCTCTCCCAAAGCGGCTTCAGTCAACACAGATAAAATATGTCACTTTGTTTCAAGACAAGATAATGAAGAAATGAGCGCTGAGGCAACAGACTCACTCAAAGACCTCCACTATCTGATTGGCCTCAAGACTTTGTTTAGGAGCCAAGTTAATGTTCCCCCAGCCTGTTTGTTCTCTCTTTCTTGATGAACAATAGCAGATTGTTTCTGTAAAAGAGGATGAATGTGTTGTAATGTTGTTCACCAGGTCCTTTGTTCCACTTTGGATCCTTTTACGATCTTTCATCTTTTCCTGGCTCGTCCTCCTGGGCCTGCGTTTCCAGCGCTAGCGTTTGGCTTTGCTTCCTGCCCTCGCCTGCGTATCAAAGAAAGGGGCAGGTGTGGTCTGTTAAGACTTTGTCATGGAGATGATCATGATTTGGTTTCTGTAACCAGGACGATCCAGGTCATCTGTGCTCGGGATGGCTGCCTGTCTGAATGGGAAGAGATTTGCAGTTCTCTCGAGGAGCTCGGCCGTCTGAATCTAGCCCGACAAAGACGAGGAATGTAGAAACCAATATGTGTAATCACCCTGACCTTATCATCGGATCATTGGATTAGGAAAAAAACACCGTTAGAAATCTCTGCAGCTAATTATTCCCTGATGTTTGTGCTCGTGCACTGTCGGATAATCGTGCAAATAACTTGTTGCATTTTGATATTACTGCCTTTAAAGAGATTTTTTTTTTGCATTACCACCATAAACAAACACCCTTAGCATTTAGCTTGGGTGTGTTAAGTACATGTTCAGGGGTGTAATGATTTAACCTCTTCTAACCAGCAGAGTGACCGGCTTAGCCAAACTTAAAGCTAGCTCTTGTGGTTTGGGAGCCGTGGCAGCGGCATCATTTGTCTCCTCAGTGGCCCTCACTACCACTGTTGTGGAGTTATACATGGTTTGCAGGTGTTAACGCTTATTATGGCCCTGCCACAAAATAATGTGATTAGTTCCACATTGTAAAGGACTGCATCTCTGCCATCAGGCTAACCGACCTGAAAGACACCGTCACAGGGTTGGACACATTCCACAGATCGTCAGCTACGTGCCGACGAGTCAGAGGGAGACAGAAACACTGGAAACGTGTCCGCGTTTTTTCCTTGTTTTTAATCATAGCAGGCAAATAAAATCTGCTGAGATATTCAGCAGTGATTGATTGCTTATTTGGAAAAGTGACGAAATAACGGATTGCTTGAAATACAAAACTAATATGCGATTACTTATTACAGGAAACGAGTAATCGGAGTACTCGGAGTGCATTTTTGTGTCTGTATATTTTTACTTGTATATATACTCGCATAAACAAGCTCACCCAGGCGAAGGAAGGACGTCTACACAATGTAAGCGGAGGACAAAGAGCGCAAAGAAATGTCAAAGACACAAAGAAATGCTTTAGTGCATCCTTTATTCAAATGCACGAATAAAGGATGCACTAAATGAATGAATGCTGTCCCTTCTCGGGCAACTGTTACTCACCAAAAGACCGGAGGCGCATTTGCCCACGCCTGCTGCACCCATCACACCCACCACGAGAACGGGCTGTTCACGTTCCATCTAATACATCACCAATCCAGACGTTAGGGTATACAAGACAAGTAATAATATTTGCTTAATTTGTAAGTTGTCCTAATATTTTAGATTAATTGGTGCTATACAGCAAAACATTGATGACACTAGTCTGAGATAATTGCTCTAAGATACTGTGAAACAAATTGCTACACTAATTGTAAGTTAGTAGCTCCTCCGCAGAAACACACACGCCTTTAAATACTTTTAATTCTCCATAAGCTTTCCCAAATGACAACATGTTGTGCTAAGAAAACAAAATTAACCCAACAAGCGAGTATTAAAAAGTAATTAAAGTCATAACGCAGAGTCGGGGCTGCACAATGGGATATTTTTAAAATAAAGACAACATTTATTTCGCCTCTTCTTATCACCAGCTATTTCTGCATTTGATTAGTGATGCTGCGCAAAGTTTAAATAGCAATTCAGCATGAAATAATGACTCTGGAATGAGATCTATTGAGGTACAAGAGCAACAACTGTAGTCGACTCTGAACCCTCAAATCAGAACAATGAATGCTGGTTGTGCGCATCAGTTCTTTCTCCGTCATTGATCAGGATCCCTTTTGAATAAGATGTCTCCATTGACTGGCTGCAGATGGAGGGTTAATAAGGTGGATTAATTACTATTAACGGTTGAGCAGTGTGCCCTCAGGACACACTTGACTGTCAGGCTTGGCTCTGAACGGGGTTTTTTTAAACCTAACTAACATTAAAACCCAGCAAATAAGGCAAAACTTCACAGTTTCTTTTCCTCAGGTTTCACACATGAACACCCTAGATTTGGACATAGGCGTGCAGCAGATGCTACACTCTATTACTAAGACTGCTGTGCCAGAGGGAGCATTGCGCCACCTTTCCTGTACTTATGGGAATGCAAATTGTTTACCTTTGCTTGGCAACGCTGTGTGAATTTGTTTAGACAATCATGTCATTGCCGTCCATAAAAAGGCCTTTCCGCCATCACACCTCTTCAGCATGCTTGCACAGTATCTGTCAGCATTTCAAACATCCTCTCATTTCCTCTCTCAATATGGATAATCCTGTACACTTCCATGCAGTGCAGCATAGTCTCACACCGACAGCGGGAAGTTGTGTACTTGTGCAGCCCGGACTGACGAGGGACAGTTTGACCGCTTCCTTTTGCAGACATTAATTACGTGTCGAGTCTCTGACCACACATCTGTCATTTATATTAAAGATCACATCTTAACATGCTTAAAGGCCAAAAACACCACATTTAACCTGCTAGGTAGCATTTGTTGTTGTTGAATATGACATCTGGTTATTATCATGCAGTGCAGTGCAGTTGATGTCTCCCACTTATCTACTCTGAATAGCGATCTTGAGTTCAGGACGAGGCTCTTTGAATACCAGCATTGTCCTCTAGACCCGTCATAACTCCTTTTTTAAGTCTGGTCCAGAAGACCCCCCCACATCACCAGATAATCTGTGCTGAACTCACAATTATCCCAGACCTGTAGCTGTAACTCTTGTAGTCTGAGCCTGGCATGCAGTAAATCATGCAAATTTTGCCTCTCCTCCAGACAATCAAAGGCTGCCTTAAAAAAAGATTAATTATTATATTCTCTAACACTGCCTGGCCCGTGAACATGCAAACCAGCTACAGCGACGGACTCATGCGCCGTGTGGAAGGACTCCATTTGTCAGCCTGTCAGTTCAATAACATCAATAGCCCGATGGCCAGTGGTTAATCCAGCTGCTCAGAGGTCTGCAGAGCCACACCTCCTCTCTGATCACAGCAGAGGTGTCCAATTCTCAGCCACCCTGCTGCCTTTACTCACGTGATCCTAATCACAGTCTCTTTAGTTTCACCCAGACACTTGAATAGACCCAGTGGTGCTGACCAAAAGAATTCGGCTTTAAATAATGACACTTAATGTCTTAAATATCATGAATGCAGCATCATGCAAGTATCCCCCACACAGCCTTCATTGTCTTTAGAAGTGCTGTTGTAATGCACAAGTATAGGGAAGGAACAAGGGAGAGCATCTGGATTTCGATTTCTGTCTGTCTGTGGGTTTTTTTTCCCCCCTCGCTCATCTCAAGGGCTGTTCGGCAATCTGTTATTCTGGTCCTTTCTGGTTGTCTGTCTCTCTGTATTACTCCCTGCAGACCTCCCCCTACTCTGATCTGAGATCAGCAAGCTTTAACACTCAGGATTGTCCCAAGTGTGTTTCTCTCAGTAGGTCTCTTTGTGGAGGAGGATTTTCTTACACAAGAGCTGCGCCCTTAACTGCGTCTGTCAGTTCTTCTTGATTCTATTGATTTTTCCTGAGTCTGAAGGTTTAAGGCTGCTTATTTTGAAAGCGCCTTTTCTCTCTGTATGCGTTCAAAAGAGAGGGTGGAAAAAGCGTGCTGTTTGTTATCCTTGCCTGGCTAATTCACGGACACGAGAAGTGAAAGTCGTGCACATGCTTGAAAGGCGTGGGGTTGCAGCCTCATCTTTCTACTGCACCCCCAGCCTTTGTCCCTCCCTGCCACAAACTGTCTCTCGTGAGTTGTAACCTTTCACCAGCTGACCCAGACCCTCATCACCCTTTTCCCCTCCTAACCCTGCATCAGATCTGTAAGGTAAAAAAAAACCCACAGCAAGCAGCCTGACCTCTGCTACGCAAAGCTCAGAGGAGGACACAGCTCTGTCTGATATGACAGGAATCTCTTTTTCTCCCTCTTCCTTCTCTTTACTAGCCGGAGTGATGTAGAGAGAAGCGTATTGACTTTGAAGGTTGGCTACAGAAACATCGCAGGCTTTGTGCTTAAAGCTGTCCGAGGTAAAAGGCAGATCAATACTTTTCATATTCCACTGTGGTGGAGTGCTATCGACCAGGGCCTTCGCATAGCTATGCTGCCTCACAACCAGTGTGGCGTGTTGTTCCAAAACATGCTATTTGAATCAGAGAAAGACACTTTCCATGTGTGACAAGTCCGCTCTCGATGCCATGCACCACACTTCTTCTTCCTCCCGTTCTTCCCACTCCTCTCATTTTTCAGGGAAAAGTGGTTCCATCCACAGAACAAGAGTCTAAAGAGGAGCTGTCAGAACCAAAGTGACACAGAGAGATAGAGACGTCCATCGGAGTGGATGTGCCGCTACGAGGCAGGGTGACACTTAAGAGGCTGTTTGACAGTGTAAGTAGTGGAGTAAAGGCTCAAAGTGTTCTTTACTGGTGGCAAAAAAAACCCAAAACAGGCACTCTTACACTTTAAAAGTGATTCTTTTCTCCTCTGTCGTTTCTTTAAGCGATGGACGACATTTTCATTGTTGGAACCTCTCATAAAATAAACTCTGATATGCATGCGCTGCATATGTCCGTATCCGCTTCCGCACACCCTGCAGTAAATTGCAGGCAATTTTTGGATCCTTCTTTACTGCCCTTCACGATGTAATCCAGAAACAGTCGGAGGCCTGTGAGTTTATGACAAGCCCGGGGCCCAATCACATTCATTCCACTTAATGTGATCTTACCTATCCTGCTGCTACCGGCCAGGACCCCCACTGGCATCCTGATAAAGCCAGTGTAGCTGCTCTGCTTCTCTTTACCTGTGAAAGACTTGGCACTGTCATTGACAGAAATAGCAGACCATGATCATCATCATGCTCATCACCACGCCACCGCCACATCACTCTCACTATCATCATGTTTGTCTTTACCTTCACTATCATCTTGTAGCTGAAATGGAGGCCTGGAGGGCTCTCTCTTCAGGTGGCGGTGGCCTACGAGGTTTGGTTTCTGATTCCACGGACAATCACAGATGGTGTCATTTACTACATACTATCTTGGGATAAGTAAACCGTTGTGTTTTCGGAACGTATACGTGTCAAATGAAGGGTTTTTTTTTTTGTGGTTTAAGTCTCAAGTGACGTATACACATAAATCATGACACAAGAATTATGTTAATTCACTGAGGAGCAACTAATCTATTTACAGCGTTGCCAAACAAAGCATAGACTGTGAAGATTCATGTAAGATTCAGACTACACAATATTGCTGTCTGATAAACTGTTGACTATGGCAAATTAAGCAATAATAGAGCCATAAATTCTTGCTGAGTCTTGGCCAGGAAAATGGTCGACTACAAGTTTTGACAAGGACCAAAAGTGATGTGTAAAAAAACCAATAATGTCTGAAGTGGACTGGAGGTTATTATTAACTGTCTTGTGTTTGAAAAAGCCTAAAAAAAAGCACAAAAATTTGACTGTTTTTTTTTTTAAAACACTTTGCCTATGTTACCTCTCTGTTTCCACTCCTAAAGTAGGAAAACACACACACATCACATGGTTGATTGGTTGCCTTGCATTGCAAATATGTATACTTCCCATGAGCCAACAACTTAGACTCTAATCAGCAGACAATGAAGACATAAAGAAATGTTGAGTGCACCGTGCTTAACGTTCTTCCTTGAAACCAGTTGGAGTATTCGGCGAGTGCGCTGGAATTCTGCAGGAGCTGTGACTAAGTCTAAACGTGTAAGTCTCGCCTGTGTTTTCATTTTCATGCATAGAGATGATTCATGCAAATCCAGTTGGATAACATGACGAGGCAATTAAGTGTGCTGGATCCAGACCCGCGTGTTTATTGAAAATGTATTTGGAGTGGAGCTCCCCAGAGATTTTTGGTGTAGGAATAAATGTTCCCAACATGACACGCTGCTACTTATTTGGGTCATCTGTAGTCTGGCAATCATCAAGACAGATGTGGCGACAGTGGTGAGTAAACTCTGTGGTTAAATACATGAAAAATATACAGTTCTGTGATACAGAATTTGCCCCATTCCTGATTTATTTTTTATTTCATTTTTTTTTTTTTGCACATTTGTCACACTTAAAGATTTCAGATCAAACAAATTTTGATATTAGACAAAAATAATGTGAATAAATATAAAATGCAGTTTTTAAATGATGATTTCATTTGTTAAGAGAAAACAGCTGTCCAAACCTACCTGCCCCAATGTCAAAATGAAGTGTCCTCCCTCATTAAACCATCAATTAACTGGGATTAGCCACATTTTTTTGAAAAGCTGTTGTTGAGTTTAATGTCATTAGCCACACCCAGACCTGTTGAATTAAGAAATGGCTTCAGTAGAACCTGTCTGACAAAGTGAAGCCGGCTAAAAGGCCTCAAAGAGCAGCACATCATGCCACGATCTAAAGAAACTCAAGAGCAGATGAGAAACTGACATCTATCAGTCTGTGAAGGGTTCCAAAGACATTTTGAAGGCTCCAGTGAACCACAGTGAGATTATCCACGTTTGGTTAAAACACTGGTGAACCTTCCCAGGAGAGGCCGGCCTACCAAAATTACTCCAAGAGCGCATCGACAACTCATGCAGGAGGTCACGAAAGAACCCAGAACAATAGCCAAAGCAGTGCAGGCCTCACCTCAGTTAAGGTCAGTGTTCATGAGTCAACAACAAGACAGAGGCTGGACAAAAACTGCATCCATGGAAGAGTCCCAAACACAACACAAAGGCTCATCTCACATCTGTCAAGAAATGAAGATCTCCAAGACTTTAGTCAAAATCCAGACTTGAATCCATCTGAGGTGCTTTGGCATGACCTTAAACAGGCCGTTTATGCTTGAAAACCCTTCGATGTGACTGAATTTTAAAAAGTTCTGCAGAGACGAGAGGGCCAAAGTTCCTCCACAGCGATGTGAGCGACTCACTGCCACTTGTGACAAATGCTTGTTTGAAGTTCTTGCTGCCAAGGGCGGCAAAAGCAGTAATTAGATTCAGAGGGGCAATCACTTTTTCCCCACAGGGCCAGGTGGGTTTGCACAGCTTTTTCCCTTTAATAAATAAAATCTTCATTTAAAAAAAAGCATTTTGTATTTGCTCAGGTTACCTTTGTCTATATTAACACGTATTTGATGATCTGAAAGATGTGTGACAAATATGCAAGTAAGTAGAAAGAAAGGAGGAAGGAAAGATCAGGAAGGGGGCAAATACTTCTTCACAGCGCTGTATGTGTATATTAAAGCTTTAGTGACTGTACAACTGTTCAGCAATGAAACTAAACTACGGCAGTTTAGGAAGAAAGCCCTCATCCTTTCTTTTCTGTCTTTATCTGCAGTATTTTTCCTTCACGAGGAGACAGTTTTGTAGTCATAGTGGAAGAATGTGGCTATGCGCTGTGGGTATGCTGGTGTATTAGGTTTCAACGGCATGCAGTTCACATGGAGATAAAACACGGAGCGTAACGAAATAATCCCCTTTCACCAAAAGATGAGGTTATGAGGCTGTTTCAAACATGATTCAAATAAATATATTTTTTCTAATTGCACAGTAACATAAAAGGAATAGTGTGGCGAAAATATGCTTCGTTACTTTCTTGCCAAGAGTCGGGTAAGATTGATAACGCTGTTATTTTCTAAGGCAAATATAAAAACATACCACCACAGCAGATGTTCAGTTAACGTACAGACAGCAAATGTCCACCTGCTGGCACCTCTGCAGCTCACTAGTGAACGTGTTCTGGATTGTTTGTCTGCACAAAAACCAAAGTGTTGAAACAACAAATAGCGATTTTGCAGAGAGCGATGCCAAAGCCCTTATAACATTCCTACTTCTTGGACAGGCACATTGACGCCACTTGTTGCCAGACAACTTCACGGGAAAGCCAAGAAATAGTCCTGCACATAACCCTTATAACGCCGCAACCTGCAGCTTTTCTGCCTGAAGTAAATCAGTGAGCTTTGGTGGTGCTGTTAGGTGCTTTTTCACACAGAGCCAGAGCGCTTCTTTCCCACTGTTTGCAGTCTTTGGGCTAAGTTAAGCTAACAGGCCGGTTTCGACTTTGTATTTGGGAAGAATGGTACCTATTTTCCCATCTGAAGCTTGGCAGGAAGGCGAATGAGGGTATTTCCTCTCTGTACATGGACCGATGAATAATCCAGGTGAAATATTTACCACAATAAGCCATTATTGGGTAACAAAAAGGTCACCCAATAATTAGCTTGACCTTTACACCTAACACTAATGCATACTCTGAATATCATTAGGCTACTTTTCACACTCTTGCAGCACCCCCAAATCAACTGACTTTGTACATGTTAGATTTTTGTCTCTTGCGAGTGACCTGAGTGTCACATTGAACTTTGCAAACACCGTCGCACTTTTGCCTTTCTAGTGAACTTTATCAACAAAGCGTATTCCATGCATCACTGTGCTGCAGGTGTGCAGAGGTATGCTGGCTCCTGTGGAGGAGTTTCCCTTCATCTCCGAGATAAAGACTGCGTATCAACATTTCTCCTGCTCCTAAAAAAAAATAAAAAAAAAAAAAATCTTTCTGAACACGGTAAATTCAGACATTAATAAAGAACAAGAAACTTCACTTGACCCCAGTGCCTCGCCAGATTTTCTTTAGATAGAATATACGGAGTTGCAGTGCGTGTGCGTGCCCGACGAGAGGTTTGTGATAGTCACTCTAATAAAAGGGTTTGCATGCACCGTATTGTGCAAGTATTCCAACTTAAAAGTGGAATAATACTTTTGTACTTTTGAAACAAAGCCTGTGAGCACAAACATGCGTGACACAGACATACAAATTCACTTGTGTTTTAGCACCATTACTTTTAATTCCATAGATTTTTTTATTTATTACTGTGCAGTTAGAAATGAAGGCATCAGCTCTCGCTGATTGCAGAGCCCACTGAGAGAAACCTGTGACTCCTAATCCGGCTTGACAAGTACAGTATGTCGTGGCAGTGACACTTCACAAGTTATGGTTTTCTGCTTCTCCTTCTTTGTTGCTGTTCACGGGAGGCACAAGCTTGCACAGGCAGCCATGGGGTGGATTATCTTGCAGCTCCGCGGCCACGCTCCATACGGAAACATCACTCTGTCTCTGCTTTGTGTGGATTTGCGAGACAGGCAGGATCCTGGCACGGCCCGGAGAATTCCACTGTGAGATTTCTATGGACGGCTTGAATGGTGCACTGATGAAAAATGGAGATCACTCCAGACCCCACTGTTCCTTTCAGATTTTGCTGTCGGAGCATCTGTTTATTACAAATAAATAAATAATAGATTAAAAAAAAGGATCTCTAATCTGGACTGATTTTTGTGCCAGCCTTTCTGCTAATGATTCAGGTACTAGTACCTGAGTACAATGTACTGCAGTACATTGTACTCAACACTGAACATAGACTGTAATAAAAAAATGGCCCACCCCCTTCACAGGATTGTCATCTGTGCTTAAAGGGACTTTTTGTTTCACCCCTCAAAGAGAAAACAGCGATGATGTATCTACTGTACATGTGCAGCGTAAATCTTGCCGAGAGCTCAACATTGATGCACGCTCACAGAACGAGGCCAAATCTGACGCTCAGGACAGCAAACACCGGGAATTGACCGTACACGTCTCTCAGACTGTCATCACCCGCTTCTGTGCCCAAAGTTTGTACTTGTTCTGCTGTTCTCATCCTTCCCTGAAATCCCAGTCGATACCCAGTTTGTTTTGGGCGAATGTGTGGGTGGCAGGGAGAGCAAAAGGGTGAGAAAAAGTGTTTGATTAAAAGGCTACCTTGACAGATTTGCGTCAACAGGAACAAATATCAATCGCTCTGCTCAATATGTGTCAGCAAACCAAGGGAGGGGTACGTGTTAGTGGGTGCATGAGTACACCGCGTGTGATTATGTGGGCGTGCGGTTTGATATATGTTGGAAAGTAGCGGAGTATTTCTGTCATACCCTGCGTCTGCCTGCAGTGAAAGCTGATATAATCCTGCGGTCGAATCATTTTACTCAGTGGAGAGCTCTGGAACCAAACACCAAAGCTGCACTCGAGATTTTAACTCAGTGGCAGGACCTAACACGTGATTGGTCCAAAACTCAAAACAAGTGGAAAGATTTCAGGAGATTTGAGGGTGTGACTCGACCCCTGTAGTCAGGGGTCTTCAAAACAGTGAAAAACATCACTTGTGTACAACTCATATCCTGCATGTAAAAGGCAGACATCCCCATGGCAGAGTCATCTATTTGATGTGCTTGTTTGAAGACTATCATTTACAAAATGAGCATCATGCCATTGAAAACTAGCAATTTAGACCATAAACTTGTTAGTAAAGTGTTCACTGATGTATTATATAAAGACAGAAGTAGGATAATTTTCCCAGACACCACTACACAGATGCCTAGTGTGAGTATGAAGTACCTGCACTTAATGTCTGGATCTGAGCAGATTTTAGTTTCTCTCAGCGTCTCAAGCCCTCTGTCTGGCGTTCGCTCTCTTTCACGCTCGCAACGAGACTCACGATTTTATAGAAATGGCACCGTGCTTTGAATCTCTCCCCAAAGATGTTGTTACTGAACATACTGAACATTAATTATCAGTTGAACTTCTGTTGAGGCTGATGTGTTTGAGTACTGTGCTTGGTTGCTGGTAACAGTTCCACCAGATGCGTAGCATGCATGAAGCCAACTAAAGCGCAAGGGCGGCAGCCTTTGCTATCAAAAGTGCCATTTTCAGCAATTTTTGACCAGAAAAATCTGAATGGAACCACAAAATGTATTGAAGCCTTTAAGGAATGGGACAGAGCCTATAAAGTATAAACTAGCCAATTAGTAATAGGTGTAAATAATTGAAATGGTATATCATACATATATACTCTGCAGTGGATTATTTCTTATTTGGCACTTAAACTTTGCATTTTCATTACAATAACCCCATACTTTTGTTACAAATTCTAAAATTAAAATAATGATTTTAATTTTCATACTATTGTGAAGTGGATGAAAACCTTTAGGAAAACTTTGAAACAGAGTAGCAATAAAGCCGTGCTTGTATTTGTGCAAATGAATCAAATTAAAAGTAATTTTTTCTGATAGAAATAATGGAATAGAGCAGCTAATAGATTTAAAAAAAATAGTAAAGTTTAAAAAAAATAGGTAAAAAAAAAAACCCAAATGTTTTAATTTAACTTTGAATAAATCCCAGCCAAATATCATGTGCAACAATAATTCAGCAGTGCTGTTGGTGAAAGCAAATAAATGTCCACGCACTCTTAAATTCTTTATTCTCCTTCGTAACATTTATTTTTTTGGATTTGGAATTCATAGCTAGAAGGACTCTGGAATAGCCATTTATTTATATACATTCATGGTAGCCATAGCTACTGAGTTCAGCGACATTAAGAGGATGAGGCAATAGATGCATTATAAAAAATTGAATATTAAAAACATAACCATCGTTCATTCTTGTCCATATTCATTAAGTTGTTTGTCAGAGCCACAGAGATGGGTAAAATAGCCACAGAGATGGGTAAAATAGCCGCATATGGCTCGAGAGCTGGAGGTTTGAGTCCCCTGCATTAGACAAACAGGCCTCTGTCTCGTATATGCATATAGGTTATGGTACATTCATACTTTCAAAGCACTGTATATATTCCCGGAGGAACCAGGAATTTTACCCATGTTACAGTTGGAGTTGACAAGGTCTAAATTTTGAAAAGAAAATTCTGTACTTCCAAAGTTTTTAGGCAACTGTGAGTTCTTTTGTTTCACCGCTAATTTGAGAGGCTTCATTTACATGATAAAAATAATAAAATGCCCCTTTTTTTGTTCCTCATAATTTGTCTGTGACGTGTTTCTATGAAAATGCAAGCAGGTGCGAAAAGTGACTTTTAGTCTCACACTTTAGCTTCAGGGGCTAATGTGTGTTGCACAAGGCGTGTGTTCACCCTGGTTGCAATTTGTGTGTAAGAACAAGTGTCTTTGTTTGAGTGGGCAGATATTTTTTGTGTTCCCGCATAGGTGTGTGCATGCCCGTGTGCACGTGTGTGAAGGAGTGAAAGCGAGAGATGCGATTCAATCTTGACAAGTAAAGGCAGTTAAGCATTGAGGGCACACATGAAGAGAGGGAAGGTGTCTGACTGGCTGAAAATGTCACAGTGAAGAAGAAAGAATGTTTAGGCGGTGAGGGATGAGAAGAGAAATGCAATCTGGGTCCAGACAGAGGTGTAACAGACCAATTTGTTTGTGATGTAATGGAGAAAAGATGGGTTGGCATGGGTGATAAGTTGGCTAGGCCTGGGCAAGGCTGGACTGGGAGGATAAGAGCTGCTCTAAGGTCTGTTTGGAAAACATTAAGATAGACAAAAATAGGGTGCAGCTGGAGGACAATGGAGAAAAAGATGAAGGTAATGATGATAATACTGATGATATTTTAGCAATTTAAAGATGGTTCATTTACAGAGTAGTTTTAAGTGCCTGGGCAAAGTTAAAGTTGATTCTCAAAGATTTGTAAAATCTTACATTTGTCGGGGGGAGTCTCTTAATTTTGTCTTCTTAGACAATATATTGTTTTATTACATTGAAAGTTGTCATTAAGGTGAAAATACCCAATGATCACAGACATATTCGCACTTTATATCTGTGCATTTGGCTTGTTTCATAGCCGTCAAATTACAAACAATTGCACTTTGGTGCAGCAGGTAATGGTCGGGTAGAGGAGGTTAAATAAATGTGGATGGTACAGCACAGAAAATAAGCATTGCCTCACTTCTGGACTCGTCCAACCCTGCATGCCTTTAAAAAGTTAGTTCTGTGAAGTCAGCAGTGTAAAATTGCAGGTGGCCAAAGATGGAGGAATATAAACAAAGTTACCCCCCCACACAGGCAGATCAGCTTTGCTGTTTTAAAAGCGTGACCAGGTTTGGAGAAAGGTCATAAGCTGATGCCCAAACTGATGAGCTGCAGATTCACTGTCCACCTGTCGATTGTTTCCCAGGACGGTCCAAGACAGCTTTTAAGCCTTTTATATTCACAAGTAGAATCCAAACTTGTTGCCCGCGTGACTCTTTCCACACGCATGTTTGTAACTGTGTGACCACAATCGCTCATTTAAAATGATTTGATCAAAAAAGAAAACTGAGCCTTTTTTTCTTTGCAGCCGGGCCGCTGTTCTCTTGCTTTGGAGGAAAGGGTAAACGCACACATATTACAAAAACAAGTAAAAGTAAAAGGATCTAACTGCAACAGATGTTTTGCATTAAAAAAGTCTCAAATTCCAAATGATTTTTTTTTTCCTGTGATGGGGCTCAGTTTATTTTTATTCCTTATTTTTTATTTTTTTTTATTTCATTTTTTGGATTACAGCTACAGCTTTTCCCTGCACTGCTGCTATGGCCATACTAGACAGGCAGCTGGTGATACTGGGAAGAGCAGGAGAGCAACAGCAGAGGGTCAAGCCAAGAGGTCAGGAGTTGACCCATCAGGAGAGGACAAACGGAAGAGGAATGGAGGGGAAGAGGAAAGTGATATGGGAGGAAGGGACCTGGAGCATTGACACAGAGACAGAGGAGAGAAAGAAAAGGGAGGGAGGAGAGGCTGAGGGCAGAAAGGTGACACACCCAGGCAGTGAGAGAGGGATTGGGAAAGATGGAGAAAAGGATGAGGTATAGGAGATGCTGCTGATCCACTAGTTTGACCTTGCAGACAGTCTGTGGTCTCTGTGTGTGTGTGTGTGTGTGTGTGTGTGTGTGTGTGTGTGTGTGTGTGTGTGTGTGTGTGTGTGTGTGTGTTG
>VUQK01005200.1:2288-17381 GCA_015106715.1 Bujurquina vittata | reverse complement strand
TATATATATATATATATATATATATATATCCTGTGCACACACCCCCACACACACTTTTTAAACCTTTTCAGATCTCTTCATTTCTTTTTTTCACTTATTCGCCTTTAAATGAGTGCTCCAGCATAGTTTATGTGGCACTGAGATGTTTAAATGGGTGTTAGAAAAATGAGTCTTGTCTTTATTGCACTTTAAAAACTCATTGTTATCTAATTGACATGCACCTTTAACCCAAAACTTTGTATACACACACACACAAGTCTCTCCAAAGAAAATATGTTTTTGTTTTAACAGAGTAATTATATGTTCTTGTATATTCCTTTGTGTGAGATTTTCAGGGACTTAAGAAGTGACCGGTATTCTACGGGGAGTTTAGTCCATGTGCGGAAAATATAAGTGGAAAATGAGCAAGCTGAGACACGCTAAACACCCGCTGGTTTCACCTGCATACCTGGACAAACATTCATGCTACACACAAGCACTTTCAATGGACTCATATGAATCTATGTGTGTTTAAAGTAGCAAAACATTTCAGAGTGTGAAATCTTCATGCTTAACATGTACAATCAATCAATCATGTGTTTGTTTGTGTATGTGCACATGTGTGGGTGTATGGCCACGTTCTTGGTGTTTCTTGATTCAGCTGATAAACGTCATCAGTAAGTGGATTTCTAGGAAGTATGTGCAGTGTCTAGTTTGAGCTAATTTGAATGAGGGATGATCTTATTAATGGGTTTTTCTGCTAATCTGTGACAACATCTGTGAGGTCACAGGAATGTGATATTTGAAAACTGATGAACTAACAACTGAAATCTTGTTAGTTTGGATCTTATGGCAAAATCAATGATCAGCAGTAATCACTGTCAAGCCTGCCAGCCGATGTCTTAGTGAAAAAAGCACATCCGTGGGTTATAAAATTTAATTTTTATGATAACATACAAAAATAAATGGATCAGAATAAGTGAAGAAAGTACAGAGATCTGCTGAATCTAAGCCCATATTTAGTTTCTGGCCTTTTGTCCTTCTCTCTGCTCTCCTTTCCATCCTGACATGAAATAGTCATTAGATGTAGTGGTAATTCAGCCCAGCCGTCTTTCCACATTAGCTAATGTGCATCAGATAAATCAGAAGGATATAGGTGTGTGTGTGGTGTGTATTTGTGTATACAGTATTTGGAACCCTGTATATGCAGGTCTGTGTGCATCAGCATTCAAAGTGTGTGGTTCTTTCAGGACTTTGGCGCTTGTGTGTTTCTACGTCAGACAGTTTGCATGACATGGTTTTCTGTTCTATGGCTGACAGGTGCTAAATAATAAAAGCACCAAGAACAAGTAGGAGGAGTGGAAAAGGCCAGAGAGAAATACACGAAGAAGAGACAAGGAGAGGCAAGAATAGAAAATAGAGATGTGAAGTAAGAGAAGGAAACATGGGGTAATTCTACGGCTGGAGATATTGCTGCTTTTAGATGCAGTTGCGTAATCATAATGGCCGCATTGCATGTCCTGCATCCATTTAAGGCATTTGTTGTGCACATAATCAGAAATTATGCTTCAGAATACATGCGATGCAGTACTTGAAAATGTCATGATTAGCACACAGGCCTTTTGAGCTTTTTTTTTAATATAAATTATCTGACAAACATTATGGCTTTCTGTGGTACAGCAATTCCAGTATTATACAAGTCTGTTGCTTCACATTAATCAGCACATAATGTATCTGTGCAGTCACTTCTGGATCTACAAAAACTGCACACAGACGTCCATACCATCAATGTACAGGCTCTAAATGCAGAGTTGAAAACCAATAAGTATTAAAAAAATGACATTATGGTGGTTATGTCCATCTTTTTATTACAGTCTGCATTGTGTTGTATGTTTATTTGTTTATCGATTGTATTTTTGGAAGTCTCTTGGTGTGCCCACCACTGGCCCTCCAGTTACACACATTCACAGCACAGCCACTTATCTACAGTATATGACCATGAGGTAAAAAAAAACAAATATATCTCTGGCCTAAAACTCAAAACCTCACATTTACATTCTGCTTCTCTATTTCTCTGTTCACTTTCCCTCCCTCCTTCTCTATCTGCAGCTAATAAAAGCACTCTTCTTCATTCCTTCTCATCAAGCAAAGCAGCATCAGCAGAGCTCTTGTAATCATGGAAAAGAGAGGAATTTGTGAGAAAGGGAGGGAAAACCAGCACTGAAGGGCAAACCTGATGGTTTGTTGGTGTTGTGTGACATGTGCATGCAAAAGGTAATTTCCCTCTTTGAAACATGAACTCCTGTCATGGATAGAGAGAGAGTGTTGGGGGTGCAGCATAAATTGGAAGAGAGTCACAAAAGCGAGAGAGACATCACAAGGTGACATCGGATGTCAGGTTTCTGAGTGTCGCCTCTGTGTCTGTACCCTTAATTGTGTGTGTAAAGTATAGTTGTGTATAATTGTCCTGTATCTATAAATCTGTGGATTCCAGGTGGATTAGTGTGCTTTTAAATGATTATGATTTGTTTCTGTGAATATCTAACACAACAAAATATACACCTGCATACGATGAAATGCACGTGCTCTGCTCAACATTAGGCTGAGTGCATAAAAACTGCGTATCAACAGAAAGTGTCGGCTATCTACCAGTGTTGCATTTCATTGATTCAAGCAGATCTGAGACAGCTGTACTCTGGGGCCCCTTGGTAACTCTATACACAACACACACATGGTCTCAGAGGCACACACCTGGGCACAGTGAATCCTACCCCAAGGGCAGCTTTGAGTGGGAGAAGAAGGCCAAGATAAACTACCGGAAGAGTTAAGTGTTACTGAGAAACACTGAAGTGCTGCTGTTTCCAAGCTTGAGGCTGTTGATTAAAGATAACTAAAGGTGCTGAGATTAGACATTTATTCCAGCTGTGTATTAGAATTAACATCACTATTCTTCCCCTAAAGTTACATTAACAGGTGTCATTTTAAGTAATTTAGTTCATTGATTCAGATTTGATGTTAGATGGCAAAACAATTCATTTTTAAAGAAAGGAAGAAAGAACAGCCACAAGCAAGAAGCCAAAAATAAAAATGAAGCCACATTTGTGCCTTCTTTCCTGTGCTTCATGAACGATGATGAGTGTTACATAAATCAATATAACTTACCCTTTCCAAGGCCACGTAAAAGTAATTTATGAAATCATATTTATTTCTCAAAATTGGCCAGGAAAAACTCTGAGATATGGGATTTACTAAAGGTTGGCAGTGGAGAATTGTCTAGAAAAAATGATTGCAGTGTGTGCATCTGCAGTGCGTGTGCGTGCGTGTGTGTGTGTGTGTGTGTGTGTCAGGATGGGTGAGTAGGCTGAGGCCTGAGGCGGAGTTTGGACAATTAAAAGAATTCCTGACTGCATTCTTTCTCCCATGAAAAACTCCCATACACACCACTAAGCATTATCTCTCTCCTGCTCCCTTACGCTGTCCCTCAGTTTACCTTGCTGGCTTATACAGTTACTCTCGTCTCTTCTTTTCACCAGTTAAACTGCCAGTCCTTCCACGCTCTTGCTCTCTGTTTCACACTCTCAATTTATTTTATTTTATGGCCCACCCCATTTCCAAAAAAGTTGATAAACTGCTTAAAATGTGTCTAAAATTACTTTGCAGCTAATTTGTACCTTATATTTAGTTAACAGTAAAAGCACAACATATGAAATTGAAATCGGAAATATATGTAGTGTATATATCGCCTAATATATTTAGCACATTTTGCACTGTGTAGTCTCACTTTTTCTTTAAGTGTTTGGGAACTGAAGAGGTGAGAGGGGCTTACCACAAAGAGAGAATAATGAATTAGTGCAGTATGTTGAGCTCACAGCGTTCACAGGGGTGCTTGCCTCTGTACCCAGTTAGATCGCCTTGGTAACTTATGCTGAATACAGGAGTTTGTACTACTGTAAGTTTCAGCACCACCAGCTGCATGTTGCACTGTCATGGGAATTTGCATTTGTCTGATGATATTGAAAAGCCACAATTAAACTTTTATACTTTTTGCCTGACAAGTGACAAGTAACACTGCTATACAGATAGAACACAAACAGCAAAAGTGGGTAGTCTTATCACTGAGACTATTTAATCTTTAAAATTAATTTCATTAAAATATCATTTTTGTTTACATTTGACTCAGCACACAATTCTTTTTTTTAAATGAAACTCTATAATAATTACTTGCTGTACTGTTACTCCTGTTCAACAAAAGGAGGGAGAGACAGACAGAAAGAGAGAGAGGCCAGTAACAGTATTGTCTAATTCGTTTCACTTTGTGTGTGTGTGTGTGTGTGTGTGTGTGTGTGTCATTGTTCTATGACAGTGCCACACACGGTGAAGCTTATTACCTTCCTGCTGCTTACCTCTCCCAGTGTGCTTCTTGCATTCCTCAGCTATACTGAACATATTAGCCTGTGTTTACCTTTTGTATGCCAGAACTCAAGACTGTTTAACATGTGATTACTTCTCACTGAAAGACTGAGCTGACTTTATCTTTATCCAGCATATTCCCAAACTGCTGACGGCAGATACCCCGTGTTGTTGCTAGATTCCATTAATGTTTCACTACCACATGAATACCCAGCGTGCAACAGTGACTGATTTACCTCCATGCATGCGTCAAACCTTCTTTTGCTGTAACTTCTTCTTTCTCTGCAAGATTTCAGGCATGTTGACGCTTATGGAAATGAAGTGAGCTGGAGATAAGGGGATTTGTTACCAATCCCATCTGTCATCTTTCTAAGTGGTCTCCAATCCCAGCTTGCAGTGACGGATTATGTACTAGTACCTCTGAGAGGATAATGAGCTGCAGTGTGACAGAGGCCATTTACAGGTTTATTTTTGCTGCTTATATTGGCAAAACTATCATTGGAATGTAGTCATATTCCCAAAACTGCAAGTGAGAAGAAATGTGTACAGCTGTTGTGATGTATTGTTGAAATGTGTTACTGCTGATTGGTTTACAACCACATCAGAGCTCTTAAATCAATCTTTTCCTATTTTAAATGAACAAAAATGTGTAAGTTACATTCATTTACTGCTTGTAAAGTGATTTTTGTTAAACAAGAAAAGCACAAAAAGTGTGTGTCTTAGCCCTGTAAAAGAGGGAACAAGTCTTCTTTTGCCTGCTTCATCTTGTTTTGATAGTAGTCCAGAATGGACAAACCAAACACTGCCTATAGAGAGGGATGTCCAACATCCTTGCAGTGGAAATGTAAGGTGATGAGTTTTCATTTGGTTGCAGTGGGACACTTCACTCTGGAGTCCCCTAAACCCTATGCACTGTACCTTTAATTCATCACCCTCCTGGTCAGATCTGACATATTGGAGCTTCTTCACATGTTGTCACTATAGAAAATTAAATGAGCCAGAGCTGCTTTGGATTTGTTACCAATCCCATCTGCTATCCCTTCAAGCATTTTCAAACCCAAGTGTGCTGATCCTTACAAAAGCAATTACATTTTTAGGATTTTCTTGGTGGTGTTTTGATAGTTGTGGCTATACAAAATGTAGCCACCACTTTTTAGTGCTGCTTCTTGTTTTACTTGATGCGCTCGTGTGATATTATAAATCAATCTGATTCTTTACGATCTGATGCTCTGATGCTTTACGATTCATAGCAGGAGCATTAAGGTCCAAATATCAAAATAATTCTTTATATGGGTGTTCAGACTGTTTCAACTTCATATCTCCACTGTGACCACAAGTTTAATGGCCCTTCAGTTTGCCTACCTCATTGGTAATATTCCATCCATCCATCCGTCCATTCTCTTATGCTTATCCTGTTCAGGGTTGCGGGGGGCTGGAGTCAGTCCCAGCTGTCGTAGGATGACAGGCAGGATATGACAGGTCGCCACCCTGTTGCAGGGTGATTATTTCTCCGAAGGAATATTAACAACAAAGGAAAAGTCAGGCTATGCTATTCCCAATCTGACCCTTTTTGTTCCAATTAGCCTTCTTGATCATGTTTACAGAAAATGTGAACTCAAATGGAAACAGAGGTTTGCTGCTAGTCTCAGGATTTAAACTACTGACTCTGAAACCTGGAACGGCTCTTCTAACCTTTTGACCCATTCCCTTTCCTTTCTCACCATCTTCGTTCTATGTGTTATTGAGCTTTTTCATTTAGCACATGATGCTGTTCAGAAAGTGAGAAAAACCTTCCTGTAGCTGTTTTTGTGATCCTGGTGTTCCATGTTTTGCTCGGAGTCAAAGTGAATTATTTGTGAGTCTTTCCTCACCATTGTCTGATCCACCCAAAATCAGGAGCATAAGCCACAGTGAAGCTGAGCTGGCACACTGAAGTGGTTAATTGGCTAATTAACTCCATGAAGCCCCAATCAAAGAGGCAATTAGCATTAGACACATGCAGTTTGGCATGGCAATTAGTGCCAGTGTTCTTAAATGAACTTGTTAAGTATGAACTTGTTAAGTGTGCTAATTAATTAGACAGGGTGAATGAGGCTGAGGACTCACTTTTTTAATTTCTTAAGCATCTTCCAACCAGACAGTACTGAGTGTGTGCCTGTGTAATCCAAGATTGCACAGGGTAAAAGAGGGTAAGATTTGAGTATACTTTTGATATTATATTATAGAATATATACTTTTTCACAAGCTGTGAGTCTTGAGGTCTACATTTATTGAGAGATATTTGTAGGACATCTCACATGAGCTTGTTTTTTTTACCTTGTTCTTCGTTTTTTATCTGAATGGTGGTTTAATGACAGTTAAAAATAGCTGGCATGTTCTTCTTAGTCACTGTAAACATTCTAAACAGTGTCCTCATTTGAAAAAGTTATATTTGTTTTTGTATGGCTCACTGAATGATACGCAGGGAGCGGCCACACATTTTTCACTATGTGCTTGTTTGAAGAAGAGTCACCAAATGGGGTGTAGCTAAGTTTGCAACAATGAAGTGAACTGAAGTTTGTAAGTATGAAGCCTGTAAGTGTCAATATGAGTGACAGAAATGTTGGCGGATAAGGTGAGATGTAACCATAGACATATGTTAAAAAATACTGCACATGCTGTAAATTCAAACTGTATTTAATTGTAAAATGAGCACCAAGAAAGAACAGATTGATCTAACCTGTCCAGGGTGTACCCAGCCTCTCGCCCTATGGCAGCTGGGATAGGCTGTGAGTGGCCAAAGACCTGGTCCGCATCTTCAAAGCAACCATTTCAGAGGTGACATGTTTGTTGCATTTGTTGTGTGACTGTAGTGTAACAGTGAGGTTAACTAAACTGTAACAACTCAGAGTGAGAAAAATCTTATAATTTGGGTGAGCATCCATGAGATTAATTAAGCACAAATCAACAAACAAACAAAAAACAGTGTTAAAGGCATGAAGTAAGTATGTGTTAATATCGCTCTAATGGTCCAGTAGAGAGAACTCATGTTAAAGCGTGAGAGAAGAATGTTTGTAATTCTGCTTTGACCTCTTTGTGTGTTTTGTGTCGTTTTTAGCTCATTAGTTAAAAGATAAGATGATTGACATGATTATTCAGCCTTTCCAGGTTATGCTTGGGTTTCTCCTTTCAGTGCTTGGCACTCAGTGTTTGGACTAAACACTGTCCTGGCATTGGTGTCATCTAGGCACACACACAAAAAAGGGGCTGGAAAGCACAATGACATTTTTTTTTTTTACACCAGGAGTGAAATCAGTTCAGAGGCTGAGGTGTTTTAGTCACAGCTATCATTTGTCCGTTGGCAATACTGGCCAATCGTTTTACTGGAAAAAAAGTAAAAGTGCCTTTTCAACTTAACCACAACACACCAGCACTGTGAGACCACTGCAATAATTGTTTATCAATGCACTACAAGTGCACCACAAGTGTTTTTGATACTGTGAGACTTTCACTTGCCAGCAACAAAGGCAATAGACCCTTAAACACAGTAGTAAAGCAGGAAAGCATGAAGTGGGAATAGATTATATTACCTTATATAGCAGTTGGTGAAATAAATTAGGAATCCAGACAGTCACGATATTCAGTAAAATATCACAGACTGTTACCTTAACTGATGTAATTATGTGGTGCTCCAAGTGGGACTCTGATATTTGGCAACTTGAGAGCAACAGAATTGAACTGAGGAGTGAGAAGTGTAGTCAGGAGGGCCGAAAAAGGAGAAATAAAATGATTTATGAGCAGGAACTATTATTCTTTCCGTGGTTATTCCTCAGAGTCTTGCCCCTCTCTTTCCTCTTCCCAGCTGTTTTCTCTTTCTCAATGTTTGTATCATCCAGCCCTCTTCACTCATTCCTTCATATTTTTGTCAGTGCCCACCTCTCTCTATAAAGCATGTGTTGTTTGACTAACCTGATTAACTATGTGTGGCCTTTAGCTTAGATTCTTGTTGAAACTTAGTCTCTTGTGCGTATCCACAGTAGTTCCATTATATCACCCATCAGCCACTGTAAAGCAGACGTGGGAAATCAAATTACAGATAACAGCGATGATCTGTTTTTGTGACAAGTTGCCAAAGAGAGGAAGCAATTATTGACACAGAGGTTTGTGTTTACATAATGTTGTGCAGCCTTCAGCTGTAGGAAATGATTAAGTGCAGCAGTTTGCTGTAACTATGGCACACTTACAGGTTGTGTAACGTTTAAAGATGCTCATTTTTTTTCTCGTGGTGGTGATAACTGTTGCCTCAGTAGTGTATTCAAAGATAACAGCAGACTGACATAAATTAAGACTTGATATTAACTTTTATTGTGACCCTGTTGTGCTAATTTGCAGTTTTTACATTTATATTAATTCAGGTCAGAAAGTAACAGAGTTAAGTGGAAGATCTTGCTTCCTCTTTTCCTTGAATTCCACCCATATGGATTCAGTTTACTTTCTTATGAAGAAAGAGAGGCATGAGAGCAGTGCAGCCCATGCTCTCTTCTCTACAGTCATTTGTCTTAGTATGATCTGACTTGCTTATTCCATATTTTAACTGCATTACTTATAAGCTCTGAAAACTATCTTTTACAGATCTTTGCTGCAGGTGTGGCACGTTTATCTGGCTTTGGACAGAGTGCAGATCCAAGTGGCTGTCAGTTTCCAGTTTCTGGTGTCTGATGCATTCTCCATCTGAGGGAGTGAGTGGATACGTTGGCCAGAAGCTGCATACGGGGAAGTCCGTAGCAATATGAAAGGCAGAAATAATTAACCGCAGTGGATACGGGCTGCATTTGCTGTTAGTTTAATTTATACTTATTTCATTTCATTTTATTGTATGAACTCTTTTAGAGGAAACGACAGGAAAGGGAGAAGATAAAAGTCACAGACGATGGAAAGTCGGTCTTTTGGGATAGAGGAAAAGCAGGCAGAGATTAAGAGGGAGTGCAAGAGCAAGGAAAAAATGAGAATGACAAGGAGGAAAGAATGAATTGATTTGTGAAGAAGAGGAAGATACAGATTCAGGGCATTTTTGAGGACACATAACAAATTCAGGAAAAGCAAAAGGGAGCCAAACTTTCTCTGATCTTTTCTATATGCCATCATGCTCTCGTGGTTGTGGACTGCTGCCAAACTCTGCACGTGTCTGTGTGTGGCTTTCCTGCCCACTGTACAACTTATTCACAACTTTGTTGCCTCATTTTTTCCTCTAACCATTATTGGAGAAGTCCTGACCACATATTTACAATGTTGAAAGGCACCACCTATTTTACAGTCTTTCCTTAAACACAACGTAGGAGAAGCAATTTGCTGCTCAACGGCTCTGCTGACTAACATGTTTGTTATTGGGGTTGCTGTGGTGGCGTTGACGCGTGGGGCAGCTCCTTTTATGAATTAGTCTTATATTTAGAGTAAGCCCACCGTGTGTTGTTTTTGCTATGGATAAACTCATGAGATGCGCAAAGGGTGCCGAAAACATTAACACGCTAACATGCTTGAAAACTTGTTGAATGTTTATCGGATACTAAACCAGCCAAACCACTTATTTCTGCTAGCAGACCAAGTTTGAACTGTTTTATATCTTTAAAAGTCAAAATAAAGGCCAAAGTCACTAAAAAAAAAGATAAATAAGAAAGACCCTAGAAAGCAAAATGATCACACAGCACGATGCTGCGTTACATGAAGAGTTTGCGGTGAAAGAAAGAATGTATATGTCGGCTCATTATTTCTATCTTCAAAATTCACAATTTTTCTTTTGAGGGCTTTGGCCAAGCCTTGGTAAACCACAGGCAATGTTCTTTCAATACCCTCAAACACTCAGCTCATGCTAGGGTTATATAAGGTTGCATGCAACACACACACGCATGCAGAATGAACACACACTGTCACAGCATCGTCTGAAAGCCTGAGTGGAAAATTGAAATTTACCACTTTTGGGCTTGTGCCAGTTATCTATCATGTGGAAAAATCTGAAAAGGGAAATTAATGTAACATCTTGTGCATCACATTTCATCCTCTGTAAGCTCACCTACGTCAAGCGGCTTTGAGATTGTAACCCCACTAGTTACTGGTTGTCAGCAAGAAGTCTTTAGAAACCTGTGTTGAATATTATATGTTACATTAAATATTTTCTTTGGGGAAGTTTATACTAATCATTTTAATTTAAATCCTTCCTCAAATTAATCACATCAGATTGTGGCTTTGGACTGAACAAAAGCTCAGAATATGATAAATGGTCAGAGCACAGATGCCAAAGGGGAAAGTGAGTGTGGTGTAGAAAATACTGAAGCAAAGAAAGCCACGTGCAGAAAGACAGAAAACAGGAACGAGAAAATATCAGGGAGAGAATCCCACTAATGATAAACAGATGTTTGAGATGACACACACTCACACAATTCACTTATGCTACAGTCACACTAGAGAGAATCGTGGTTGGAGAACAAAATTATTGCATTGAACTTGCAATCTTAGTGTATTTGAAATGTTTGCTTCAAAGACAGAGACAAGGTCTGCGATCGCCTGCAGTCAGTCGTCGTCTTTGGTGTGTCGAGACGGCGTTAAAACAGTAAAAAGATGGAGTCAGTCTCCTATTTGTGTGCTCCCAGTTTCGACTGAACTGGGTCAAGTTGGCAGTGACACGCAACTCTCTGCCAGCACAGAGAGACAGACAGCTGTTCGCACTCACATCTATGGGCAATCACCAATTAACCTAACCGGACTAACTGCATGTCTGTGGCTTGTTGACCTGGAGAGAACCCATGTGGAGAACATGCATACTCCACACAGAAAGGCTCCGGCCTGATGGTGGAAACCCGGGACCTTCTTGTAATGAGGCAGCACTGCTAACCACTGTGCCACCGCGTTGCCCCTAGATTTGAAACATTCCTCCACAAACAGCGACATAGTGGCTGCAGGATGTTAACTGCAAAATAACACAGGTGCTCGTCAGTATAGCAATATAACCAGAATACAGCCAGTTGGCAGCCAGTCGAGTCAGTTAATTGTGCTCATTGGTTGGGTCTTTAACTGAGCAGTTTTCAGTTGAAGGGTCCACACTATTCAAGCCCAATGGAGGCGCATCAGGTGTGACCTGAGACCTGATTTTTCAGCAGTCATCAGGTTGTGCACCATAGAGACACCATAGAGTTCTACTGAGGTGTCTGACGAAGAACATTATGAGGAAACGACCTGAATGTCGGTGCTGTCAGTGTGGTATTTTGAGTTTTTTTGACCAACGCAATCTTTGCCCCACCTCCTACGCCACCCACCAGATTTGCATCTCTCCAATTTTATCCACTTCCCGAAAATAAAAATGAATTTGAAGCATTGCTGTTTTGACACAACTGGAGTGCGACAGGCTTCCACTGAGTGAACTAAAAATAGCTGCTGGACTGGAAACAGTCCAGAGGTGGACAAAAATGTGTCCCCACAATGTAAATAATGGAGCACAACACTGATCTGTGACCTTATGACCTGTCCACATTTACGTTACATCTGAGTGTTTTGAAAACATAACTTTGTCTATGTTTAGACTCAAACACATTTCTAAGAAACTGAAAACTGACCTCACAGAGAATTCCAGCGTGAAGCTATTCAGAAACCGTGCTTACTTTGTTCATGTGTAGACACGAAGAAACGGACACATTTGCAGCCAATGAAGGAACCACCAAACCGTTGCTTCCTGACTGGGTCGTAGGTCACACCACCCTGTAACTAAGTAAACAGCCTTCTGCTTCTTGTTTGCATTGGCTCGTATAAATTATTAATGAGTCTAAAATTTTAAAGCTTGTTTGTAAGTTTGAAAATCATTTCTGAAACAATGCTGCACGATGGAGATTTTTGTTCAAGTATGTCACGTTAAAACTGAGACACACCCGTGTGGATCGAACCTCAGTCTTTAACATAAAATTGATTTAATCTCAAATCTAAAACCAAAGCTCAGCATCACTTTCTGATACTGTCCTCACAAAATGATCTAAACAAAGACACCACGCCTCCTACACACACACAGACACACATTCCTCTTTATCCACATCATCTCCTCTATCTCTCATGTGTTTGATTCCGATTGTGTGCATCATTTTGGAAGAGATATACACTGAGTTCCAGCCAACATGGCAACTCATATTTAAGCAATAGCACATGAGGCGAAGATGTACTGTTTTGTTTTTCATTGGAGCGGGTGTGCTGCGGTTGCAGGAGGGAGGCTGCAGGCTGTGTATTTAATGTGCTTGGGAGTAGTCACTTTTGCCAAGTTGGCTGCCAAGTGTTGGTGAAAATGGCCTTGTGGTTTCATTTACACAGAAAAAGGGACGTTGTGCCATACAGTATGAGGCACTACGGGAAGGTCTTGTTTTATCGTACTATGTTGTGGTATCCAGGTGTCCTGCCTTGCGTTTCTTCCCAATAAATGGGGGTAAAATGTATTTGTAAAATTATTTCCCTGAAACCTATTGCACGTGTGCGTTCCATAAATTATTCACTCAGCTGAACGCAGTGAGAATTGCACGCAAAAACCCAACTTTGATAGAAAGATGACAGAATGGCACTAAATCAGAGACAGATGGCCTGCAGAGACCCTGCAGCTGCTGGATGAAGCAAAGTCTCTGTATAGGTATGAGGGACCATCCTATTAATACAAAACAGTGGCTGACAAATTTTATTTTTGTCACTCTGCAGAGATCAACGTGACTGAACTGATTATTTCACAAGACCTGTGCAATTCATCTATTTAAGGGCTAAAAGATCGTGTGTGTGTGTGTGTGTTTGATGTTTATAGCTTGATCCATCCTGACAGTGACAGTAAAGTTGTTGACTTGAAGAGCCAGTGTGTCCTTTCCCCATGTGGCTGTAATGTCAACCAGACCTGGACTCTGACTCTGATTGGTTTCTCACATTTCTTTCTTTCTCAGGTCTGCAGATTTTTGCCATATACACTGATGTTTAGGTCCAAAATGCTGTTTCAGGATTTTTTTTATAACACATAATATTTTCCTCACATAATAAAGAGCATATGTTATATTGAATTAACTCACTTGCTGAGAAATGCAAGAGGGAAATAGAAATAGTCAAAACAAGATCATGCAGCACATTAGGCAGAGTTCAATGTTGCCATCCTGGCATGTTTGTGGAAAGTTATGAAGTAATACAGCTCTTAAATCTTATGATTGACTGCTGCGTTCTGTGATTGCCTTGAAAAATGGTGATAATTAATGGTGATAATTAAGATAGTTTATGCTGTTATTTCCTGCCACCAGCACTTCGTATCCAGGATGCCAACTCTAAGTCATGCCGTGCCGTATCCACTTTTCTGATTTGTTTCTAGTATATCATCTTAAAGTCCCCATTGTATAGTGTCAGTACTTTACTGTTGAGATGTGTTTCTTGTGGTGACTGGATATCAGGAAAAGGGAATTAAACAGTGGGGTTTCGTCTTAAGTCTGACCTGAATTCAGTTTAATATGGCATGCTTAGAAGTTGGATATTTGGAACAGCATCATTAGTGAGACTTATGCTTACCTATTTTGCTGGAAGAAAGGGTTTTTTTTTAACAGGATTTAAACATTTCTTCTTTAACTATCAGTCCATCTTCATTCCCTCCCCCTTTGCCTTTCACCTCTCCTTCTTTCCTCTCTCTAGCGTCCGTGCTAGAGTCCCGAGTTTGAACAGCTTTGTTTTTTTTTCTCTTGACACGTTGGCTCTGAAAAGAGGGGAGGAGAAGCAGGAGGGACAAAAAGAAGGGGAGGAAGGAGAAGACGATTTTAAGCCAAAACAGAGGGAAATGACAGTTTGTTTGGTTAAGACAGCCTATTCCTTAGAACACACTAATCATCCTCCACTTGGCTGGCTACCTGCAACCTCAAGCAGGAGGCACGGAGGGAGCCTGGAGACACATGCTGCGGTGTAGAAATAATTTCATTGTATTTGAAGACTTCCTTGTATATTTCACCCACTTTATAAATAGAATAAATGACCAGGCTCTGATTGAAATAGAAATCAGAGTATTTTCATAAATTTTAGTCTTAAAATAGTTGGGAAACATGGATGCGGCAGGAAATATGGGACTTATTTTATAATAAGAGCAGCACAAAGATGACATGATAACAGATACATGCAGAAGCACCATATTTGTAGCTTTTCTGAACTCCAAGTTGCTGTGTGGTGCTTTAGTAGTGCCTCCTGTAAGCCAGCTGTGGCTGGACATCTTGAGTTCATGTTTTTGTCTAAAGCAGAACACGTTTTTCTATCTTTATCTGAGTTTGGCATAAGATGAAAATAAAAGGCGGTGCAGACCTTTTTTTCCAAGTATGGAAACTGTCATTTTTTTTTCATGGTTAAACTGCATGCTTGTTTGATGTTGATGTAAACCTTTTTGTGTGTGTGTGTGTGTGTGTGTGTGTGTGTGTGTGTGTGTGTGTGTGTGTGTGTGTGTGTGTATCAGAGTGGCTGACAGACTTATATTTGCCCTGCTGTGTGTCTGGAATAAATATGGACCCAATAGTTCCCTAATAGGCTTGCCTTTCTACTGCACGATGATAAAAATCTTTTGTTCTCTGTTCAGGGTTTGTAGAAGGTCTTAAAATTTGAGAGGAATTCAAATCCTGAACATGTGGAAAATTTTCTGCTAATTCTCATTATGACTTTGTAAAATTCTTGGTTCTGTGAGACATGGGCCTTGCCAGTCAG